>JAHWXV010462477.1:0-13528 GCA_024586415.1 Phrixothrix hirtus | reverse complement strand
TTTAGGAAAACCGTTACGTTTTGACTGTTGTTGTATAAGACTTTTTTGTTTGTATTGATGTCCTCTATCACCTGTTACAAGGACGAATGCTATTTTCTTTGCACCTTGTATATATAGAATTTTAAGTGTTTATACAATTTATTTAAAGAAGATGATGGAGTTATGGATGAAGTTCTGGAATTAATAAATATTTTAATTAGAAAGAATAAGGGGTGAATTTCTGTAATGTTGCAATGGGTGGTTGGCCGTTGTCATGAGCAAAATGGCATCCTCCGAGGCTAGTGCAGAACGTTTTGCCTTTATTGCACTCCACAGCTTCGTGAGCGCTGGCCGTTCACAGTTGATCCTTTCTCCAGAAACTCCAGGTTTGGATCTGCGTTCTTCGAATGTGATTGTCAGCATTACTTTACTTGCAGTGTATTATATGGTCTTTGGTGACAAGGTCCGAGATGTCTCCAGTTACAGCTGCACCTTATTGCTTAGGGCTGATAACAATACCCTGAGTTGTTAAAAAACGCAGAATCGCATGCTTCTCCTCTTTGCTCGCTTTCATTTCGACTACTGGACGACGAGTACGCTGATGTACTGTGTATAGATCGACGTTGCGCGTGAAGGTTGTCTACGTTGTTCAGTGTGCTTCTTTCTTCCCATGGAACAAAACTCGCTGCAATAACCATCACATTACCACAATTATGTATGCTCGGTTTTTAAATAATCGACCCTTCAAATTGTATTATTTGCTAAAGCGAGTATTATTTTTGGTTTACTTCTAATAAAGGAAGCTACTAACCAAATAAAAACTCAAAATAGTGTATTATAAACTAAGTTTCATAAGACATGTTTTAATCAAAGAGCTCAAGTTTAGAAAACTGACTTCGTAGAGGCGAGTTGTCTAAAGAACGAATGTGATAAAACGTCCTATAAAACGAGTGTTTTATACTATTTTATCTATTTGCTTAAAATTTAGGAAAAATTACGCTTCTTTAACAATTGATTTAGGTAATTCTGTGATAGTTTGACATTTGAATATGCAATTTTGCTAATCATCAATTTAATTTTGACGTTTAATAAGATTAATTATTAATGTTACCAACCTTTGTATATTACGCGTCAAAAGAAGGCCATTATAAACTCGGAATAGGTGTCATAATGATTCATTTAGACATGCAAATAGATAAAATAATTAACAATAATTCATAAGGCAAACCAGAAGTGGATAAGCTTAACTAAAATATGTTTGAAAAAAAGTTCTACAATGTAATGAACATTACGTTTCGCAGGATGACAAATTTGGGAATCAATTCATAGTGAGCACATTAAAAATGAAATCATTTTATTTAATGACTGGACAGACCGAACAAAAGTTTTCCTTTTTTTCATTGTTAGGGTTCAGACTCGACGAAAAACCCGAGAAATCTTAGGGCACAAATAGGTACAATCATGGGTATTTCGTTGCCAAAAAAAAACGGCAACTCCCTTGTCAGAAAAATGCTTTTGTTTCACCTATATTTTTGTTGCCAGAACGAGTAACGATCATCTAAAAAAATGACGAAATTTTTTCTTACGCATCTAAAGCCCACGCCCTCGATCAAAACATTCTGTTTGAAATATTCTACTATTTAAATTTCAATGCGTTTATGATTCAGCAGTTGTTGCACCTGAAATGAATCAAACTGTGCAGGTGTAGATAAAAATTTGCATTCCAAATGTTGCATTCATCTGCAGAACTATTTCTGTGGAGTGTGTTGCTAGTGTTATCTATCGTTCAAATTAGCCAATCAAGGAAACGATGTAAAATCATAGTTGAAAGTGTTTTAAACTTACGCGACCGCGAGTTATATGAAACAGTTGACATAGTAAGGACTTCCCTTTTCTATATTTCGTCTTAGCGTTCGTATTGGAACAGTTACAGTAAAAACTGTTTTTTAGTAATTATTATTTTATTTTAGTGTTTATAAATACGTGTTATTTAATTACAGTTAAATCCAGCAGTAGTGTAATTAATTGAGTATAAAACTGCAAATATGAGTTACTGCAACAAGTATCAATATATTAAAAGTTTAGTAAGCACTTAACTAATGTATGTTACTAGTTTGTAATTAATGCTATCAAAATACCAAAACTTTGAGCATTACTTCTAAATATGAGTGACTCTAAAAGTGTGGGCTCATGTTGTTTTAATAGGTAAGTTTGGAAGTTTTATTAAATTATCGCTAACAGGGAAGGTACCCCAAATGTCTTATTTAGTTTCCTCATTAGTCACACGTCATTTTCAACTTGTCAGCCTGCAATAAGATTGGACCTTATTTAACATAAGTAATTAAAAAATAGTTACTCCATTAGACAGTTTCTTTGTGACATAATGGATAATGTAATTTATTCGGATGTTAGTCGTGCATATTTCTCTCAACATCCTGCATAAACTACATACTTTTGGATTTTCCTTGTCATTTCTTATTTTAATAATCTCTTACCTTTATAATCGGTTAAATTATCTTTATTATAAAGGATTGCTACATCAGGAGTTTCCCGAGGCTCGAATCAGGGTAGCTTCTTATTTTTGTCAGCTTCTCTTGTTCTGCTCTGGCATGTGCAGATAATGTTAAAATCTTTAACTGTATTAAGATAACAAATTATCGTATATGATTACAATTGATATTAACGTCCTAGTAAAATGGTGTTGTGATCAAACTAAGTTTCAAAATGTTTCATAAACGAGAAATTTGGTATTTGGTTCAATGAAAAGTTATCGTTTTTAAAACGATTTGTTGTCACAAACTGTTTCGCGATCATCTGATCATATCAACACTTGATTATGAGTTGGTGCGGATTCATCCAGAATATGCACCAATTATTTAGTATCCACTTGGCTTTCCCTACAACTTACTTTGGAGCGCGTTCAAAGAAAATTTTATTTTTAAAATACCTTTCGTCCAATTCGAAACGTTGACTACATAAATTTGTTAAACGAACACAACATAGATAACCGAGTGCTGAATTATGACGAATTTGATAAATGGTAAGATTACCTCTACCAAATTATTAACTTACGCATGTTGATAGAACCATCTCTAGATATAGTATTACATCCAACAATGCAAGGGCAAAAATCAATATTAAATTATGTCTATAAATGTTGACAAAATTTATCAAGACGTTTTATAACTTTCTCTACATACGTCATGCTAAATAATCTCTTCGTTGGATGAATTTGTTCCCGAATTGAGCCAAATTTTATATATACAGGGTGTGTTTTGGAAAGCAGGCGTTTTTTTTAAATAAGTAGTACGCCATTAGTTTTTTAAGCTGGCGACAATTAAAAAGTAATGGAAATGTCAGGGAATTTCTTAAAAATTAGTCGTAATTTGGGAATTTCCATAGTTACACAGATGTTCACTCAATAAGGTACTATGTGATCTTAAATAGAATTTACACCTAGTAATAAGCTTCATCAGCTGTGTTTAAAAGAGGGGATATCGAAATATTCAGTTTAGCGGTATCCTATTGGTCAAACATCGCACAGGTGCAATTTTTCTTAGCTGCATTTTATCGAATCGTGCAGATACTTGCATTCATTGTTCTATTCATTAAACTTCAACATAACAGCTTATTATTAGATATTTTCCACTAAATTAAAAATGTTAGTTGCTAAAAAATTGTGTCATGCGTGTTAGTTTATTTTTTCTCAAAAACTATTGGTTTATGGAGAAATGAAGGAGTTAAAACGTTTTTAAATTAATTAAGCTATTTAATATATATTTGCTAATCATTACTTTCATGACCATTAAAAAGTTCCATAATAAATTGAATAAGGATTGCTAATTGTGTAATAATAAAGAACAAAAAACTATTGGTAAGTTCTCTTTTTGTTAATATGAAATCTCCACCAAATATTATTCTTTTATTGTTTCCCAAATTTTAGAAAAAATAGTTAACTAATTTTTGCTTAGCCCTTCGGAGGGGCATGACTCCTCAGGTGGCTCTTGAATCAAATCGACAAATGATCACCTTATAAAGTTGATCGCATTTATTTTGAAACACCCTACGTGGTTATTAAATTTTGTATTTATTCCAATTAATGAATTTGCGTGAGCGTTACACATCACCTAACTGAAAACAAGGAAGTGTCAGGGAATTTTATATCCCAGATCATTTTATTAACTTAAGAATCAAGCTGTTTATATACGATTTTATGTATGAGAAATTATATTCAACAAATGACGGCCCTTCTGTTCAAAACATGAAGTAATCTGCTTTCTAAAGTAGGTCTCTATCCTCTCCAACAACTCCTTCTTCTCGTTATACTTCTTTAACTAATTAATATGTTTTAATCGAGGTATGTTTGCAACTATAAGTTACCGCAACATTAAAATATTTTATTTTTATTTAAGGAGCAATCAGGTATCGGGTTACAATGTTTTCGAGAATTGTTTGTTTGCTAAAACTGCATCCCTTGTACACGTTAATTTTCTGTTATTATTGTGAGTCAAACGTGAATTTATTTGAAACAGGAATTGGAAACCTCTTTTTATAACTGGCCGTATTTATATATCCATAGACGTTACAGCCGCACACAATGTAGGCATTTTCTGGCGATTAAATATAAACTAAAATGGGCGCATGATTAAAATTATTTATCCACAATTTCCGTGGGGGCCAAAAATGGAAACTGATCAGATCAAATCAAATATTGAATATCCATATTCTGCTTGCAGCTGTAAGGTGCTCATAAAATTGACTTCTAAAGATGAAGAGGAAAAAATTGTACTAGTCCCAATTTATGAATACGAAAACAGTAAAATCATTAGCAAAGATTCTTAGTGTCTTAAACGTTTAAAGGACCAAGAAGCAAGTAACAAAACAACAGACAAAAAGACAACGGTGAAGGACCACCATGCCCACTTAACATTTTTACAAGCAAAACACGACGTATTTTATTTTTATCACCGTGAAACTTTTGGGGTACAGGAAGCTTTAAAAAAATTTTAATTTAGTTTGGTGATAAACAACAAGTCCTGCAAAAGACTGCCAGATTTTTATCTGAAATGTAACCAAGGTAATAAACAAATAATTTACCAAACAATCATATAATTTCGTTCTATGTAAAATAATCTGATATTAAAAACAATATTGTAAACAAAACTTGGACATTAATTTTGCCTTCTAAGAAAAAAGAAACTAGAACAAATTTTTATTTTAGTAAAGTAATGGCAAATTTATTTTTATGTAATAATTCAATATAAATTTCTGCACACGCCTTAAAATTATTACATTAAAATGTAGCACACATCAATTTTATATTGTTTATTTTGGCGGTTTTAATTTTCATGCATAAAAATTGCAACTTTGAATAAGTTCAATACCGCCTTGTTTGTCTAATAATAAACTTGCAAATTTAGATGATTGTTTAATGTTTGTTCAAAACAGTATAACTTGGAATTTATAGGTTGAACCTTGCTCATCCTAACACTGCTTTCATAATTATGGTTCTCTAAATCGCACTTACATTAATGGAAAATTTTTGTTGTTTTCATTGTCCCACAATTTATTTCACAAATAATGACTTTTTTAATGTTGGTGTAAAACATTTATTATTAATAATTATACAAAGTTGTTTATTTGAAATCGCCACTTTTGCACTAGTTACGATTTTATGACCAACATTTTTCGTGAATTATTCAAGAATAAATTTAAGTGTGTATAATGTAAACATTATTATTGCACATAAAATTCCATGGTTGTAACATGTTTGTTATTTTAAAATGTAGGTGTTAGTTTATGCAGGCCGTCCCTAAAGCTACAGGTAGGTGGCACAACTACCTATATACAGTATAGGTTCTGTTGATGGCAACCAATAATTTTTCTTGTTTGTAGGTATTACTTTTGAACACAACCAAATATTTGTACCTTTGGCTCAATTAATATGAATTTCTATGTATTATTTTCGAATATCTTTTTTATTCACCTTTTAACGTTACTTCAATCTTTTGTAATTTTCGTGATTTCATTTATTAAATGCTTTGAATCTTTAGATTTTTATTAAAACAATTTTACGTAACAAAATTTTGCTTTCACGTAATGGCACTGTTGAGTTTGCGTATTGTATTTCCTGTCGGTATATCATGATTGCGCATTTTTCTTGTAGTTCAAATATGCATCGTTATTAATTTTACAGCTTCTATCTGTATTTCTAAATCAAGCCGCTTCCTTCGAGGTATAAAAAGCCAAAGGTGCGCTCTCGGTGATTGTTTCTCCGGTATCTTCAAAACTGCTTGAGAAAATTTTGAAATTCTATACGCTTAACTTTTCATGGAAGATCCTGAGCTAAGAGGTCAAAATTTGTCTTCAATTCTCAAAGGTTACCATTTTGAACGAAAGTTGGGTGTTATTACATTCGAAAGTAAAACAATCAACTTGAAGTTTCTAAATATATTAGGAGGATATTATTTTAGACAAACCTCTGCTATTGTTGAAAATTTCGGTATCGTTTGTATGTTCGTATCCGTTGAGTGTTGCACAGACTATTAGGCTTATAAATGGAATTAAAAAACAATTACAGAAAAGAAGAGAACTCCAAAAAAATAGCCCTAGGAATGAATTTTCACAGACGATATCAGCTAACTGTGGCTTGGGGATTCCGTCTTCCGATCAACCAAAGTTTTCGTTTAAACCATGTGAATGGGGTACCATCAAAGAAAAGTAGCCCTACCTAATGTGATAAGTTTATTTGCAATGCGTGTCAAGTAGATCTTCATCGAGATCCATCTTGGTCATCTGTACCGAAAGTGTTTTGGCGTGTACTGAAGGTATATAACCAAGTTCCATTATAAGTAGTTCATATTGAAAATCGTAAAAGTCAACATATATGAAGATAATTTATCGATTATAAATGATTTGTATTACGAAACTTCTTATCGACAAGGGATTGTTTCCTAAAATTTAGGATTGATAGTTTAAAATAGTACCTAACTTTAACATACATTAATTTAAAATTAAAACATATTAATTCCATTGTGAAACTTTTGATACCAAAACTGATATGCACTAAATATTTAACTAGATTAAATTGGTGGTTACCCATATGTATTTGGTTATCTTAATCTATTTTTTGTTGTGTCGTTCGTTGAAAACCAAATACATGTACGTGGTGGATTTATTCTTCCTTATGTGAAGATCACCTCTGTAACCCAATATTATTTGTAATTACGTAAACATTCGCATAACTCACTGATTGTGTCTCGTGTGAAATCCTACAAAAAACAGTCATTTGTATACATATCGTTCAAGAAATTTTAATCAATCTTTTGTTATTGTACATCCAAATAAATTCAAATACATGTAAGAGCAAATTCATAAGAACGTACAAAATCTATGAGATGGCGCCACTGCAGCTTTTGCAATACATATCAATTGTCAACTTGATGTGTCATTCAGTATTTGTTTCATAGCCATTGTAGCCAAACCTACTCTTCTTGGTTATGTAAAATGGAAAAAACCGAATTACGTACAGTAATTAAGTACAACACTTGAAAGGCTCAACACCTAAAGAAATTGTTGAAAACTTGAAACAAACACTATAGAATGGTTTATAATTGGTATAACGAATTTAAGTGCGATCGGTATAGTATGGAAAATGGGCATCGTTCTTGTCGTCCAAATGTGACAATTACTGGGAAAAAATTGAAAAAATGTATGGTGTTTTAAAAGATCGAATATTGAAAATATCTCGTATACGTATTTATTGCATATTGCATGAACATTTAGGTATGAAAAATCTTATTAGCGAGATGAGTGCTGCTGACTGTTAATCAAGCGCAAACTCGTGTTGGCAATTCAAAGCTTTGTTTGAACAGATGTAAGTTTTTTTGTAGATGGATACGTTAAAAATCAAAGAACAATTATAGCAGCGGATTTTTGGCGGAGAAGGCATCTGCTGGAAAAGTCCTAACGATAATGTTTAAGATTTACACGGTATAATATTGATCCACTATCTTACAAAAGGAAAAAATAACGGGAGAATATTGCGTATCACTTTTGGGTCGTCTGAATTCTGAAATCAAAAAGAAACACCCACACTTTTTGTAGCAGAATTGCATAAAATGCGCTACGAACTGCTTTCGCATGCACCTTATTCGTCAAATTTGATGTGATCATTTCTTGTTTCCAAATCTAAAAGAGCACCTTGCTAGATAAAAATGTACGAGTTCTGAAATTCTAACAGAAACTGTTGTTTATTTAGATGCATTCAGCTATATGAACACCTTTGGAATATATGTATCAACTTAAAAGGCGAAAAGAAAATTTTGCGAAACGTGCATTTAATTATGAAATTTTTCCTCGTATTTGTTTGCCTTTTATTCGTAGAAAAAGGTAATTTACTATTTGACATTTTATTAGGTAAAATTATTGTAAAACGATCGCTTGCGTTCAAACAACGTCCAGTTTTAAATTCCTGGCGACATTTATAAAACCTAGAAATCTTTGTAATAATCAGGCATCATTGTGACACGCACCTCAGTTTATCATACTGTTATATTCTTTATTTTAGCGAATCTTCATCAATTTTGAGTACCCATACCTTATAATTTTTTAATTTTGAAATTTGTTCATACTTGCACAAAAAATAGTGGCATCCACAATTCGCCTTAGATTTAACGTACGTTATTTTCCGTCTTTCAAAGTGGCTCGTCACAGCTTTTATATTAAAAATCTTACAACCTCCCGCTAAGCTACCCGGTGCAACCGCCACGCTGCCTTAGAAGTGTATTAAAGCAAAGAAAGGGCTAAGGAATATTTTGACGGTGACAATCTCGCAGTATTCAATAGATCTAAAACGTTTAGGCGTTAGTTAAAACTGTATTTAATGAGCTTTTAAATTAAAGTTTTAAATTAAAGTTAAAAGCAACTTGCAGGCACTGAATGAACCTGAGTTTGGTTTTGCTCTTGATGGAATTAGATTCTTCTTTATATCGAATTGTCATCTATTTTATTATCATATTCCTCTCTGCAAAAACGTTTGCGCAGAAATGTATTGGAATATATGAATAACTGATTCAAAGGTGAAAATTTGACCGGTCCCGAATGACATATCTATAGATAAATATTCAACTCGAGTTAGTTCGTTTCTAAAATTAATATGTATGTCTACCTGTCCGTCAGTTTGCAACCACCACTGTTAAAATTGTAGAATAAGGGAATACGAATCTGACGTATAAAACACCATCTTAGCAAGACCTATTGGTACGTCGCGTGTTCGTAAACTACCCTACGAGTTCAAAATTTCCCGGCCTGACATAGATCAAGGTATCGCAGCGGGTCAAAATGTTCATAGCACACCAGTTCAAGTCTTATTAGCCTTGGAAAAACAAAAATGAATTTTATTTTAATTAATTTTATTAATTCGTTTATCGCGATGTTAGAGGTCCTAAAAATTAAGTATCGAGTTGTTATCAAATTTCTTACTCGAGAAAGTCTTTCTCCTCAAAAGATTAAAGATCAACTGAATAAGGTGTAAGTAAGTAATATATTGGTCAAAATGGTTTCAAATGGGGCAGGAATCCTTGGAAGATGATGCCAGAACAGGAAGACTGCTTGAAGCCGTGATGGCCGATAACATTGTTTTTGCTGAAGATCAACGCTTGAAGGTTAAAGAAATAGCACAAAAGGCGAGACTTTGAGATACAATCGTTCGCCGAATTCTACACAATCATTTAGACATGGATAAGATTAGTGCAAGGTGGGTCTTCCAACATCTCTCAGTAGTTCAGCGCCAGCATCATGTTGAATGTGCTCGATCCTATTTGTAATTCTGTGGAGAAAATCCTGTGGACGTGTTGAAGACAATTGTCACAGAAGATGAAACCATGATTCTCTATTATGATCCTATGTCCAAAAGGGAATCGATGGAATGGGGATGAAAAGGGGAAGCACCACCAAGAAAGTTCAGAGTCTGTCAGTCAATAAAAACGATAGTTGCTACGATATTTTGGGATTTTGAGGGTATTCTTCTTATAGACTTTATAGAACGCAACACCACAGCCAACTGGGTATATTATGCAGCATTCCTGCATAAATTACGACAAAATAATCGGGTGAAAATATGTGGGAAACTGACCAGAAGCGAGCGTTTGCTTCACGACCATGCTGGAATTACTCAAACGCAATTCGTAACTGTCGCCAGTTACTATTACCTGATTGGAAATTTGAAAAGGGATGTTTAAGGACACCATTTTAGTGACAGTGAAGAAGAAAAGCTGCAGTTTGGGCACATTTTGAAAACAAACATAAAGAATATTTTTAGAGGTATTGAATTGTTACTGAAACGATGTAATAAATGCATTGAAGTCAAGGGGAATTTATACTGAAAAATAAAATTTAATTATTTTATAGTCAGCCGAGAAATTTTGGCACTGTATTTCTGTAATTTAAAATACTGAAGAGGGTTAAAAGGCCCGCCGGCTGTTAAATTCGATCTGTTATCAGTTTTTGAAACAAGTGGAGGTTTGTTCGAAGATTAGTCTAGTTTAGGGTAAAAATGCAGTACGCGATAGAATTGTAAGATCAGCGAGGCAGTTTAAGAAAAGATGTAAGAAGGTCGTTAATGTCGATTTGGCGTGGTTTGTAAACGAAACACTACATTAGAAAAGAAGGTTTTCGGCTTCGTTACTTTGTTCTGAATTTCGCCAATCTGAAATCATATTCGTGCTAAGTTTCAAAACGCTCTGTGAATAGCACAATAGGAAGGGCCGTATAATGTTTTGACTTTTCTCACACGATGCGGTGATAATTTTTTAGGCGATGTCGTCATCGGTGAGGAGATATCGGCATCTTACAAAAGAGGCCCACTACGTCTTCAAAAAACTAGAAATTCTTGTCACAAAGCACAATAATAAAATACTGCATGCTATTGAGAAACATGGTGTAAAGTGCGTGAAATGATTCAAAACACAAATCGTAGCAAGTGTGGTGTTGTGCTGCTTAACCGTAAAACTGCCATAGCTGCTAATCGAATCCAAAAGCTCAACGCATTTGGCCGGGAACAAATAGTTCAATCCACCGAACCGCCTTAGCTTAAAATCAAATAACTTTCACTTGTTCCTGTATTTGGAGTGACAGTGATATTGGTATAAATATGGTGTAACATCGTCTGTCTTCACAGACGGATCATTTTATAAAGAGCGTGTTCATAAATTAATTCGCTACGACGGATGTGAACATTGGTGGAAACTAAAATTATTTAAAAATAAATTGCCTTATTTTTTAACACCCCAATGGAAAATTAATTGAAATAGAAATAAATTTCTTAACAGAATTTGTTTTGGCGTTATATGGGTGGCCGGCATAAAGGTCATTATTTAACACACATATATATGGAGATTCTAGGATCACAAATCTGTAAACATTTTTAACATCCATCAAAAAAAAATTGTAAATTTTCGTGTAAAAATCCATCATAAATACACGCCTTTAATAACCTTTACTATGCAACGAGTTGAAAGCAAATATTACTTTGTTTTTGTTTACTATTACCAAAACTGAAAATTTTAATTTTACTAAATCCTGTTTAATCCAAATTAATTTGCATAAAATATACGTACCTATTATTGCTTACAAATTCGTCAAATTTATATGAAATTTATTTACTATTTCGAGTTTTAATTCTTTACACAAAATTTCAATTATACACAAAAAATTCATTTCAAATATTAACAATACGGCAATATTTATGAAAAACAATTTAAAGAGACTTAAAGCAATGTGGAACATTTTTAAAAGTGAAAGTTATTTAAAAACTGTTCCAATTTCAATAATATAAATTATAAACTTGCACAATTAAAAGACAACTAGAAATTTTAAACAACGCACCATTACTTCAAATTTAATTATACCCATACCCTGAGATCTTGTTGAGAAACAATCATCTATGGATAAACAAAATAAGAATTAAACTAAAGCATTTTTAACTGATTACGACTATTATTTTATATATGAAGACAGATTATGTTAAGTAAGGGCAAGGTTAGCTAATGATCGATTCCAAAAAAGCGCCACCCACGTAAAAATCCCACAAATAAAAACTAATTTGTCACCATACACAAATTTTCTTGTTTTGTTTAGTCTGATGTTTTAGGTGAATGGTCCCTGGTTCAAATTTAAAATGTAAATCGATTATAAAGGAATATATTAAATTAACAATAAAGAAAACTGGTTGTAAAATTGTAAATTTTATGGAAACGCTACCACTTTCTATTTATCTTTTCAGTAATTATAAATAATTATTAATGATAAATTTAGACTTCGTTTTACATTAGTTTGGTCTCAAGCCATAAACCTTTCACCGATAAATATCAGCTTTGTGTATTGCATCATATTTATTAACGTGTGTAACCCAGTAACGTCATACTCCTCAAATTTTTGCATTTTTCTTCCCATTATTGAAGAATTGCAACGTTCTTATGTAAATGATAAAACGTTTGTTTTGTTTATGAGGAGATCGCTACAATTTTGCTATAATTGGAAGAAAAGTAATAAGGATGACGTCATCGTGTACTTCCTTTGTGAAATGAACTCTAGCAATATTTGCACCTCTGGTGGCAATTTATAATAAAACAGTATAACGTTATTTTGGCGCGCGTATTGATGCCGCTTATGTGTACTTGTGTACGAAACGATCTCCACAATTATCTAAAGCAAACTGGATATTTATTTACCTGTAAATATTAATAAACATAATTTTGGCTCGTGCATTCAACAAACAGAAATATACATACATAAGTAATCTGTCGACTTTATTTTACAAAACATTGATCCAAACTGTCAGACATAGATCAAGATTGATTGTTTAACTTTTATATAGCGAATTGGAATTCCGGTATTCTGTAATTCAGTGACCCAGCGCCCGCAAGTCTGGAAATTACAATATTATAATTAAACTTAATGTTTTAAACATTATAAATAGCTTTATTTTTGCTATCGTTTATTACCCACGTGTCGAAACATATTACAATGTTGTTTGGTACAATAACTTGATTTTTTTATACAAATTTAGTAAACATATAGTAAAGAATAATTATTTCAGCATAATCAGTGTCGTTCGCCGGTTAGTTTTTCCAACAATATTTAATAATTTACGTCTAAGATACTAATAAAATGAATGGATACTTGCGCATCAAGGTTAATTACTAATAACAAAGCTTTATTTTAAAAATTCGAATGTTGAAAACATTACAGTTTTCTAATTTTCTAATTTCTTTATAATTTTGGAGTTTTACCAATGCGCGCAATTGACTTGCTATGTATATACATATAGATTTATCTACACTTAAAAGTCATAAGACTTTTTCCTACTATAAAATTGCACTTACTGCATCTAAATTTTGATTATAAAAAGGAAAAAACGTGACTTTTAAGTATTTCGAACACAATTTTGTATGGTGTCCTTAAAAATTCCATTGTTTAAAATGTTGTTTAATACAAGTTAATCTCAATAGACTGCTATTGGGATTAACGACTAGTTTGACAGTTATGG
>JAHWXV010462439.1:0-10702 GCA_024586415.1 Phrixothrix hirtus | reverse complement strand
TTTATGATGTTTCTTAATTTCGCTGACAATTCCCTGATTTTTCCCTGTACCTAACATTTCCCTGAGTATTCCCGGTTTTCCCGGTTTTCCAGGTCTGTCGTCACCCTGAAAAATACATCAATGTTGCTTCCTTTAAGCCGCTGTGGAGTAACCGAGCTCCTTCTTCGGCTATGAATGGAATTATTAATCTAAGCAGGCCAAAATTGTTAGTCAGCGACAATTTTAGCTTCACCACGAATACCCAAAGTCATGGAATCGTTCTCTTTGCAATTGTGTTTTAAATATTTATCATTTGGTTATCATGTAGTCAAGTAGGAGATTGTTTTGATTTTGAGGCGTTTGGTTTATTATATTTTTATTTATTAATTCGTTATAGAAAATGTCCATTGTTTTGCGTTTGTGACAGACAACAGCCCCATATACATGTGATAAAGCAAATTTTGTACTTTTAAAATTAATTTGAGCTTTAAAATTTTAACTTTGTTTCTAGCTTTTAATAGACTAAAGACATAAAAACGCAAAATCTGTCTGCTTTTATAATTTATTATGTATACTGATTCAAGTCTTTATTTAAATAAAAAGTGCGTGGACGGTATTTAATATTACTTGTTTTTTATTGTAAGGTGTAATAAAAAATTTATGGATAGTAACAAAAAGGACGTCACAATTGTAACATCAAAGTTAAACACCTTGTATGGCACCATAATTGTTTGTAGAGAAATTTCCGGTAATGCTATTTAATAACACCTGTGATTTAAACAAAATATGTAAGGATCAATAACCTTTACACAACTTCATCAACGCTGTTGTTCTTCAATTATCAACTCTCCATAGCAATTTTCTGTTATTATATCCTGTAAGTTAGCTATCTACGCTGCAGGCAGTGGTTCCTTCGTGAACATCTCTATCGTTTTTCATTAAAATTAATTATAGTTTTATCTCGATGTATCGCTAGTACATCTGCAAAAATTTGTTTTTAACTAAAGTTATACATAGAGGTATCTTTACAATATAATCATGAATTTGAATCGTCATGATAAATGACTCTACCTGTAGTACTTGGCTCAAAAAGTGTTGTTCATTCACCTCGTTCCTCATCAAGAGGTACTAGCTCGTTTTAATCACATTGTATGTTATAAATCATCTGCTGAGTGACGGATTCTTATTATAAATTATAAGGTGTTGTACGTGCACACTCATCTTTTCAATTTTGATTTTGGCAATTAATTTTAATACCTGATACATTATTATGTAACTATAATTTCTACGTTTTCTTTTAAGGCGACCCAAATAATAATCCAATTTTAATAATAAACGTGTGGATGGTATATGGTAACTCAGCTACACTACATAAAAGTAAAAAGTCAGGGAACAAACGATTTACAAATGAACTATAGAGTATCTTACTCGATTATCATATTCCCATCATGTAATCTTTTGTTTAACAAACGTGGACAGGTATAACAATGCGTTATGAATGCTGGTTACTTAATGAACGTTCAAACAAGTTATCTAAGGACACAGGAACTGGCACGGACATCACTACTTTTATGATTGAAAATTATTTTAACAAGTACAGCTTTATTGAGACATTAACATGAAGAGGCTTAAAACGTCTTACGGCTTATAAACGCCAATTAGTCGATTAAAGGGTATCGACTAATCTTGGTTTTATACAGAAATGGCAATACTACCATAAAATGCGACAACTTGTGTTCTGCATGGCAATTGAGACATTCGGTTGATTTCAAGAGACCGTAACGAAAGATGAATGTTGCGATGAATGAATACTGCATTGAATCAAAACACTCATTATATCTGATAATCAGATCCTAACTCAGGCAAACGATGTGTATCTTCGACAAGCATGACCGTTGGAAACAAGTTATAAAGGGCAATAATCAAACCAGTTCAATGAATGATTATTATAACTAATATTTTGCGTGATACAATCTAATAACTTTACTTCTGTAGTATACCGCTATAATAAAATGTTAGAAATATTGTTTGTTTTTTAAATTTATCTATATCTGTATGTATCATAAAACAACCTAAGGAAATATTAATTTTTAATTAATTTACCTACAATAAAAGTAATTTATAGTAATTGCAATTGCAAAAGTAAATAATTAGACATTTTTACATCTCTCTTTAGTAAACATTGAAAGATTTTACTTCTTTTTTACTTCTCTCCCTCTATCAATTGAAAAGCGTTTGTGGATCTTATACAAGGTTCCCCAAATTAGAGTATCCATTTTGATTTTTAAATTATTCCAATACAAGATAACTAAATAAAGTGAACTATATTATGGTCGTTAGGATTTAAGATAATAATAAAAAACGAGTGGGCGCCTATCACAAACTTGACTTAAATTGACATTTTTAAAAACGCTATTTTTCTAGTAAAGTTATTAAGAATATTATTACATTTTTAGCCCTTCTTAATCTGTTTGATATCACTTGAACATTCATGGAATACTTAACTCAACAATATATTTTCTGTATTGTAACTTACTGCAGAACTAATTCGATAGAGCAAGTTAGACGTGCATTTCGACGTGAGTTTAATAACCATAGTCGGTGTCGTGCTTCAACTCGTAAAAGTATTTTGAGATGGATTCGTCATCGACGTAGGAATGGTCAAACAAAATTTAAAAAAAGTTGAACGTCGAAGAACAGTTCGCGCACCTAAAAACATTGAACTGGTGAGAATTGCAGTCATGTCAATACACAAAACCTTTTCTCTTGGAATATCAAAAGGTAGCCTCCATCGAACTCTTAAAAAGGACTTAAAATTCCATCCATATAAATATCAGTTATCACAACATCTCAGCGAGCAAGACAAAGAAACAAGATTAATGTTTTGTATAGATTGTTTAATACTACATAGACATTCAATCTATAATTTAATGATGAGCAATAAGGCTAATTTTTACTTAAACGGAACTTTAGATAGAAGTCTGACCAGAATCTTCGAGAAATCTATATAAAAACCTGCATGAACGAAAAGTTGTTGTTTGGTATTGAATTGGGTCCGCCTATATTTTTTTGAGGATGGAAACGGCGATTCCGTTACAGTGACATCTGAGAGTTACGTTTATATGCTGGAGACGTTTCTCCTTCCAGAATTAAATAGCTGAGGATTGTTTAACGATGCTTTGATATTCTAGCAAGATGGAGCGACGGCTCATATGGCTAGGAACTTAATGCGAGAAATCTTCAATGGACGACTTACTTCTCGATTTGGGGATTTGTCTTGACCACTAAGATCCCCGAATTTAACGGGTCCCGATTTTTTTTCTCTGGGAATACTTGAAGGCCAAAGTTTTTGCCAGACCCCCAAGGATAATCGAAGAGCTTAAAATTGGAATCCGTGAGCAAATTCAATAAATAGGTAAAGATTTGCTTCGTCGTGTCAAGAACCACTTTGTGGCTAACATTGAGAAATGTATTGAAGTTCAAAGAGGTTAACTAAAAGACATGATTTTCTAATAGCCAAATGTTTTCTACCACATTGAATCCCAAAGAACTAGGTGTACTTTGATATAATAAAATGTTTGCTTTTTTAAGTTATAAAAATGTTATTTATTTATTATGGGGAACCTTGTATTAGGGATATCCACAGCACTATACTCTTAATGAGAAGATAGGGCGTGTTCTGAGTCGTAATAGGTTGAATTACCTTATGCTTTGTGACCGTTTCTTAATGATATCTAAACGTGTGTTCTATAGTTCCTAATAAGTTATAATAAACGTTGCGCCTAATTTCATTGATATTTGGCGTGCTAACTCCCCGTGTCCGTAACTTTCTAAAAAAATCATTTCAACCATGTAATCTTATAGCTCTAAATGAGATCCATAATTCCTGAAAGCTTTTTAAAAAGAGTTCCATCATCTATTTCTTTTTGATCGTCTTTTAAACACCGGACTTGCACTGCACCATATTGTTGTCAGTTCCAGTTGATTTTAGATATTCGCTAGTTATATGATAGTTCTAAAGCCTCTAGTTAATTTTTATCTGAATTCTGGTCATTTTCCATAGAACCGTATGGGTGAATGGGTAAGCGCAAGCGAAAATTTGGGGACCTCTTAGATTATATCTACAAATTTCTTTAATCACATGCCAAACTTTAACTATAGACTTAAACGCTGAGAAAATAAAAAATTACTATTAATTAGTGTAGAACAGGCCTTCGTAAAAAATCTAAAACTTTGTCAAAAGCTAAATCAACTTAATAACTAAACAAGAAAAGTTGAACTAATAAAACTCAACTAAACGGAACATTTCAAATAAAATGCAGTAGAACTTGATAATGTCAGTGGTAGGGAGATAGGTTTTATGAATTATAGAATATGACGAATCACAGAATAAACGTATTTTATTATCAGAAGCGAATTCGAGATGAAAATATACAATTTCCAAAAACTGAGCGGCATCACGTAAAACTGGAACAAAATTGTCCATGAATTTTTTTTTCAAAAACAAGTAGTTTTCGAAATAAATATTAACAATTATAGTATAAAATACTACCCTGCCGCGTGTACAGTGTCGAATAGTAATATCGTTGATCTATATACACAACGCTATGTCTTGAAGTAGGGAACACATGTTTGCTTTTAAAAGTATTTATTCCAGAAGAAAAAGTTAAAAGGATTTTACATTACTTTACTTGACATATATTAAAACAGCATCTGTCAACCTCCGATCCGCGAATCTAACAGGCAAGCGAAAAATTTAAAAATAATTATAGAAGAAGCAAAACGAATAAATAGGAAGCGTATTTTTAAGTGGTCCCTGTTGTTTACAATAGTAATTTTTAAGAAATAATATTGTTATATAGTTAAAGTACTTATAGCTATTACTATCTGATAAATAACTTGAATAGGAACTCAATATAAAATTTTTTTAAAACTCTCTCATTTATAAATATAAGAAAAACCTATTTTTAAATTTCCCTATTACAAGATCATATTTGTTATTTATCAAATAGGTAATAGCAAATGGAAATAAATACCAACCCTTAAGATATAAAATATTGTATATACAGGATCGCTAAAACGTTTGAAGCAAAGGCTATAGCGCATAACTGATCGAAAATAAAAAATGGACAAAAATTGGGGATGCTGGGAAGCCATTCAATTACTCCTCCTTTTCCTATCCATCTAAGCTTGAAACACGTTATTTAAAAATTGTCTTACTTAATGCGAGAAGTGAGACGGTGCACCATCTTGATTTGGAAATAACGTCCTAGCAACCCTTTTATAAATAAAAAAATCGGATGTGGCACAAATCTTAACCCTTCTTCAAAAATTATTGAAGTTATTTTGATACCGGTTTTTAAAGAATATTTTAAAATGCAGGTAAAATAAGCACCATGGAAAAAAATGTTTAATACAAAGTTACGGAATATTCAACTACTTAAATTTTTGTTACATACACTTTCCCCATAAAAATGGTTATAAGGTTATAGTTTTGAGAAAATCGTTTTTTTTTGCAAAGAGAGTAGAGTCATTTCACGAAATTTTCCAAAAAATCTGTTTAGATCGTTTTATCCGCCATAACATGTAATATATGAGCAAAATTTTATTGAAGCCATTTTTGCAAAAATCTCAAAAAACTAAAATCGTCCCTTTTTGAGGGCGGATTTTTACAAAAATTTCGCGAGGTATTTATGATAAGCAAGAATCTGCAGATTCAGTTTCGTGTCAATCCAATCTGTTGTTTTTAAGTTATTGTAATCACAGATAAGCGCAGATCAATATCCAAAAATTGCTTATTCGATCTCGGGGACTCTTGCAATGTAAAGATCAATTGAAAAATTGATACCCAACTTTTGAACCAAATGCGTTCCTTATATACGGTTTGTGAGGAAAGTAAAACGGGTCCTTCAAGATGATTACCATAAAGGTCAGTCCAAACATTAGCCTTTTGTGAATACTGTCTGTGCATCTCTTCCATTGAATGAAGATCAACATTTGAGAAATATCAGCATCTGTGCCCGAAGACTCTCCCGTTTAACAAAATGTTGCTTCACCTTGTTACGATTTAACTTATCGTACCATATATTTTGGCATAACCTGTACATGATGAAACTATGTACGAATTTAATTGTTTCTAATGTTAGTTTTACTTACTTCATAAAATAATATAAAGTTTCAATTCTATGCAACATTGATTCTATTTTATTATCTTTAAAAGGATAATTATGTAGTTTTCCAATGTTTCAGCTAAATTAATTTCAAATTGTAGTTATTACACTAATTTAGCATTACGTTTGGGCTGAGTAGATATGTAGTTCAATTATTATAATATTAGATTTGGACATCGATTAAATTCGTTTTTATTTATTGAAGATACGTCTTGCATTATATTTATGGCAAAGAAACCCATCTAGGGCGTTCTATAAATTTTTCTAATGGCAAATTTCCTCTTATACTGTGCATCTCCTAAGAGTGATTTGGAGTCCGGGTGCCTTCTTTTCAAGAGCATCTGTAAATCGGTGTGACAATTTTTGTACGTTTTCTCTGTAAGTCCCTTCTTGATCTACTCGGTGAGTCCAGCGCCGTAATTGTCTTTCTGAAACAACTTTCCTGTATATGTTTTTAACTGATGCCAACTTCAAATTTCTATTTGCATCACTTCTCCAAAATATGACTGCATTTCTTTTATACACAAAATCCCAATCTTGAAGCGGTTCTGCTGCACATATTGAGTATCCCCCTTTCCCCTCTATACGCCTATTCTAGTTTGCATGTGTCATCACTATCTTCTGCAGATTGTGCTTCATAGATTAGATCAGGATTGTCAAACTCCAATACCTCACATTCTTTCTTCCATGTCCATTATTTTATCTACCATAGATCTACGTAACAATATTTGGGTTCTTTTAACTCAATTTCACCTGTTAGTGTGGTATTTGATAAATGTAATACCATATAAGCTTCCATTAATAAATTTAACACATTTATTGGATTGACCCGCATGTTCCAACGCAGTCTACTTGTAACTAACAGTAAACTTTTCAACGATAACTTCTCTCTTTATTTAAACCAAGATCTCCAATACTGGAAACTCTAATATAATATTTTTAATTTAAATATATATATACAAATTTGCTACCAGTGAATTGGTTTGATGCAAACTTATTTTGTATCACTCTAAATATAGATCACTATGATATCGGTTTAAGAACACTTTTTTCGCGATTGGTGAATATGGATGCGGTTACATGTAGAACTACGATTTTGATTTCCTATCGGAGTGCAAAGTGTTACAGACTTGGGGTACATTTTTAATCTATTTAAGAAATGGTCATTTTAACCGGAATACAAACAAGATGGAACCTTTTGATGTAACTTTTCTACCAACCGGTAATAAATAATGAAATATAATGGGTGAAATTTGTAATTTATTTCGAAGTCTATTTTTACCCCTTACATAATAAGAGTAAAATACCCTTGAACCCCTAACCCTTATTTTGATATGTAGAATTTCTACAAAAACTGTTATGCAGATTACAATATTACCACTAAATTGGAGTTGGAGGGGTGGTTTGGCTAGGATTTCAAAAAAATTTTATAGCTAGGGTAAAAGTACGTAAGAAAATAGTTGTAGTATAAATTTACACTACTTTTCTACGAACTTTAATTTTTGAGTTATTTAACGAAAAACAAAAAAAAACGCGAATCTTTGAGGGTAATTTTCGCCCCTTAAACGGGCTTTATAACAGATATAAAAAAGAAGTGTCCCTTATTTTGAGCCAACAAATCTATATTCAAAATGTGATCAAAATCTGCGGGGACACTTTACGGCATTCCCTTGTTAGAAATTTGTTTTGGTTTCTTTGTATAATTTCATTCGCTTTTGAGAACCTATCATCGATATTTATTCACAGTACATTAATGAAGGTGTCCTCCCTATTATAATTATTATTCTGATTGGTAGTTTTCTTCGTACCTTCTAATACGTTGAATATCTTCATTGTAGATTTCCTCGCTTGACATGATAGATGAACTTTAATTGGTGGTCAGGCGCCACTCGGAGACAGTCCAATGTAGTTATCGATACCTAATCTATTCATAAAATGTATAGTTTTTCCTTTTTCATGATTTGAAATATTTATGCAGTACATCTACCATTTTCCTTATCCGACTTCTCGCCGTCAGTATACTGCAGCAAACCCGTGTTGTTGATTTTATTTAGTAGATAATGCTGAAATCAGAGGGGATCACTGGCGCAAATTTTTTTCCACTACTTTTAGTGTTGGGAATTATTTCTAAACTCTATCCTTACTAAAAATCGATTTTAAGAAATAGGTACATTTTAAGAAGGGTTTCGACTTGTGCCGGGTTATGAACTTGGTAGCGTAAATGTAGCGTGCTGTAATAAAAATCTATACGTCCGGTGTTCGAATCCCGGCCAAGCGAAATTTTTCTAAAATGCGCCTGTGACACTTTTAAAAATTATTAAAAATAATATTAGCACATTTCAACCGCAATGGGCAGTTTAAGCATTACGTACTCTCCAACTACTTTTTAGAAGTTTGCCATTTTCTGTACGACCGTTAGTTGTCTTTGGAACCAAAATTGAGTATTTAATAATAATTACCTTTTGTTCATAATTTTTTCTAGTCTTTGATTTGCAAAAAGCTTCTGCTATTTTTATCTTGGTGTTCAACTTGCGAATTTGATGGTTTTTAGCCGGAATTGCCGTTAAGTATTCTATTCTGAAGGTCTCATGTATTATTTTCTTCAGTTCCTCAAGAGTTGTTTCTAGAAGCAGTTTTATCGCTATTAACCCAGTTTCTGTATAAGGATACTGTATCCACTTCGATATATAGGAAATTACCTGTAGGTACCATGTATGCCATCAATTTCCATCAGTGTGTCAGCCTGGGAAAGCAAGCATAACTCCTGAATCGAAAAAGGCGGGCGTACGCCTCACATGATTCTCTTCTGGAGGCGATAGCTCGGAAACGACGCCTGTTATTACAGTAACTTTTATTATAAAATATTTTTCATAGACCCCGTAGAAAAATTCTAATTATGAAAAATGTCGTAAAGGTAATTGTTTTAGAGTTATTGGGGAAAAAGTAATGGTTAGCGTCAAATTCAGGTTTTTTGGCTCGTATCTTCGAAACTGTGTATTATTTTGAGGGGCTTTAGACATCCACTTTTTTGATAATCGTATCTAAGAAGCTAGTTAGACATACAACGATTATAATATAAGTAAGCTGCAAATGCACCAGATACGTCTGTAGATCGCCAAAATGGCGGATTTAGGAGTTATGTTCACTTTCTTAAGCTAACACCCTCGTGAAAATCGATCACAGCCAAGTTACTTTAGCTATAGAATGAAGTAGGCATAGACCCCATCGCCCTCGCGAGTGGACTACTTATTTGGGATTCCATATTTTCACAGAGATTTTCTGTTACCCAGTTTTGACTTTAGATTTGAATTCCTCCATTGTTATTTGGCATACATCTGTGATGATCGTTTTCTGACTAGTTGTTCTAGTTCCTTTGTTGTCTTCTGTTAGTGAATTGTTTTTGGAATATTGATCCTTAAAAAGTATTGTAACAAAAATTAGAAACAGTAAATGGAAATTCTAGAATCATCTAGAATGTTTTCTTTATAATAAAATAGGTGATGTAATGGCAATGACTCATTGCGGTAACCGATATCTGTCAATTAGCTAGGGCAGCAATGAATCATAGCATTACAAATTATTACATCATTATTATGAGTAATATTCTCGACTAGTCTATTTCTATTTTTTCTAGAATTTATCTTTCCTATATAAACTCTTAGTTTTTAGTTTTTGTTAGAATCTTGTACTGTGCATTACTAATATAAATATAAGTATACATAAATAGAATTATAAATGTTTGCTGCTAGTAGTTTGTAATTAATTAAACATTTAAATAAATTAGTGTACATAGTTAATTATAATTTAAGTGAAAATAGATAAACATTATAAAGCAAATTAACTAGTTTCGTTACATTGGTGCCAGGTGTCGGATTTGTTTTGTTAAAAGTTGAACTCACAGACTATTATTAATTAAAAGCTAGTGTTAATTGTTTTTATATGCCAGTGATAAAAAGCGCCGAAAAACATTGATGGAAATGTTCCAAAAGATCCAGGAAGAAATGAAATCCAATCAAACTAAACTACAAGAGACAATGGATTCCAATAAAAAAAAGGAATCCAATCAAACGAAACTACAAGAGAAAATGGATTCCAATCAAGAAAATATGGAATTCAATCAAACCACGCTACAAAAAAATTGATTACAATCAAGAAAAATAGAAATCCAATCAAACTAAAATACAAAAAAGAATGGTATCCATAAATTCAAACAAAAATAAATTGCATGAAGAAATTACAAACAAATTAAAGAAAGAAATGTGATCGATTAGTGCAAGCCAAAATAAAATACGAGAGGAAATGGAAGCTAATCAAAACAAATTGCAAAATGAAATCAAGTCAGGCCAAAATGCATTAAAAGAGGAAATATAATCCAATCAAAATAAACTACAGGATCAGATTGAATCAAGCCAAAATGCATTAAAAGAAGAAATTACAAAAAAATTAAGAGAGAAAATGGAATCCATAAATTCAAATCAAAATAAATTGAAAGAGGAGATTAAAGCAAGTCAAATTAAATTAAAACAGGACCTAACAAAAGAAATAGAAGACGT
>JAHWXV010462422.1:0-11579 GCA_024586415.1 Phrixothrix hirtus | reverse complement strand
ACAGTGTTTAGCTTTGCAGTATAAGAGAACCACGCCTCGCTCCACTGTAGCTTTGCCGGCCGTCGCTAAAACACTGGTGTTTCTGCCACATGCGTTATTGCGATTTCGTCTTCTGACACACTAACGACTACAGAAGCCGAAATACGTTATTCTATTAAAACATACAATCGAACATTTATATAATCGCATAACTAAATTAATTAAAAAATTTTCATAACTGGTTATATGTTGGAGTAATGGAAAATTTATGACTGAATTTTGTTAAACGGGGGTAATTTTCATGTAAATACGCTCACTAACAGTTTGGGAACTTAAGTGTGTAGTAACTGTAGAACTCAGGGTAGTTTATTACTTTTTCTTCCTGAGTGTACGCACGCACGCATACACGCATGCACGTATGCACACACGCACGCACGCACGTACGGGCACACACACAAACAAAAAAATTTTTAAACACGTATTTTTCGATCTCAGAGGACTGAAAACATCACGGCTAAAAACTGGAGATAGAAAATTTTGACAAAATAACTTTTTCCATACGACATATTGCATATAAAGAAGAGAAAGTAATTAGTAGTTTTTTAATTTTTGCAATAAACTTTAACGTTCTCATTAAAGTCAATATCGTGAATCTTTTTGTGAAAAAGGAAAAAGTCCTAGAAGGTAGTCTAAATTTATATGGCCACCCTAGTTGAGCGTATATGATATAAAAGGAACAGGTATTTAAATTTAATCGTTATCTTTGCTAAAAATACATATTTGTGACGTAATCCTAAACATTCGTAATACGAACTTTATAATATTTTACTTACCACGTAAGTTTGTTTGCCACTATCTAGAATGTAGAACAATAGACCAGCAACATTTATATAAAAAAACGCCATCATTCCATAAATATATGATTTTAGAAATATTAAGTTGTCGTTAAAATAGCTCCATATAACAAAGACATTGATGATTAAAATTATTATTGTAAATCCAGTAGTGATAACGGTAGGGGTTTCATAGTTAGAAAATACATTTTTGTGCAGTTTTATTATATTAATATGTGTACGTCGGGTTAAACTTAGCAAATCATTAACAGATAGTTTCGACGATTCAAGATTATTACAATTTAAGCTCTGAATAACTATATTTTCCACTGTTTGCTGTAAATATGTTAAGAGTACACTTTTAAGAAATCCAAGATTCTGCAAAATCACAGTAGCAAATACTTTAGTTAGAACCTTTGTTAAAATTAACATATTTAAATCAACGCACAAACAAAGGAATATAGCTAATCTTACGGCAATTGATATGCTTTTAATAGCAAAGATGAAATAGATACAATAAACGGTTAAAATGAATATACACATACAACATAATGAAGTTATGAGTAATTGAATTTTGTTGATAGTTTTCCGTTTTAAAAATACATCGCCATTTAACTTCTTTCTAGAATATAAAACTCTTTCCAGTTCATTTAGAACAGATGTTGCGTTGCCAACATTCATACTACAGAATATAGCAAAAGTGCCCGATCTTATACAACATAAAATATCTGTTAAGTAAATTGCAATCATAATAACGTCTTTTTGTATAAAATGAAAGCGTAGTAGACAGCTACAATGCAATATCATAAGTACAAGCACCAAAGTAATAAAACACGAAAGACCCATTTTAAGCTTAGAAATTGTAATTGAAACCTTTTCTTCATCTTTTAACCTACATTCGAAACTCATAGCAGGAATTCCAATAAAATTATAAATTAAGAGCATTGGTTTGAAAATGCAAGCAAAACAATTTTCACAACACCGCATTTCGTTCTCTTCTCTAAAGGTCACAGTTTAAACTAATAATATATCTATATTAAAGTAAATGGTACTTTTAGCATTTCTATAATTCTAGGCGTGAGTAAATAATCATTAACTTAGATCGCCGAAATCATTATATTTGCCTTCAGTTATCATTTTTTATGAGAACGCTTACAAGCATATTCCTGATTAATATCAGTTGAAAAGAGAAACTTATTTTCATATGCAAAGAATTCCGTTTTTAATAATTATATAACTTTGTGGTATAGATGGAGTTGACTCACAAATCTAATGTTTGTAAAGAAATTTCATAGTTACAGAGGTATAATTTCATAGCTATTTATATTTGCGTTCAATAATTAGCCGGTTAGTTACTTTCAGGTGTCCGATTGAGATGGTGGTGAAATCTAGATAATTTGTAGACAATTCAAGTATAAGACACGCTTATGTTCCTTTGTCTGCTCTTAAACGGTTTTATGGAATAAAAACGCAGTCAAAACTAAATATCTATATCACTGTTTTGGCAGTTTCACATAGAAACATTATAGCAAATTGAAAGGAGCAAACGCTTAAATTATAGCTCTCGTAGTCAACGAAAGCTTCCTTTTTGCAACCCTTTCGACTTGTTTGAAGGGTGCAAACTCCCCTTCAGAAAAATTTAAATAGGCATACCCCCTAATACATTTCGGCTTATTTAGTAATAATAATGATAATACTAATAACACTAGTAATAATAGCTCTTATGCTCGATATATTCCCATTTACAGAGATTATACAATAAGTAAATATACGTGTGTGCATAAAGAGAAATTAAAAACAGTAAACGTAATATAACTTATTACTAACGTGTGTTCCAGAAATCCTGGAAACAACTCTTGCTATAACTTTGATAATCTAGGTCTTTTCTTATTTCAAACACGTTTTAAAGTTAAAACAAAAAACGATGTCCATTACACATTAATTAATTAATTTAATTAACGCGTAATTAATATAAGAAAATATTATATTTTGTTAAAGGTTAAAATATTTCCTTAAATATTTGCATTTTAAATAAAAGCGACTGTTAAAGTTTCCATTAGTGCATGGCGCCAGTTTGAAAGGTTATTCTAAAGAAATTCAGACAGGAAAAATAAAATTTAGCAGCTCGAATAAATATTGCTAGAAGCTGTAGTAAGTTTAACGTATTCTGTAATAAACAGAAACAGAGAAACTTTTAAAAATCTTAGACAGGATTGGTTAAAACGACTTTACACAAATTTCGTAGTCATGGAAACGAAAAATTATAAAAGATCCTGCACCACCTGAAATCAAGGTCTTTGGGTGCCAGCTTCAATTCAGTGCAAGATAACGAAATTGACTAGTTGATAAATAGTACTTGGTATCTTAATTACCGATACAAGTCTAGCGAAGACGTCATTTCCAAAAACAGTACCAGGCAGTAAAAATGCACGTCCAAAGACCAAGACCAGATCCAGCAAGAAACGCGTGTAATAATCCGAATTTGCGAGCTTGATAAACGTCGCATTTACTAAAGAAAAGTGAAAATTTACAAACATTCTTAAACCAGCGAAGAAATAAAAATTTCGTTTATGTTCATTTAAATAATTTTAACAAGACTTTAAATTTTATTGTTTGTCGCTAAATTGATAATATTTCGCCGAAAACCACGTAACAAAGGTTAACGGCCTGATATTACAAAAATTGATAATCATTAGTTTTAAGATTTCATTTTTAATGAAAAATTTGTGTATATGTATGTATATCGTTCATTTATATTTGGTACAATAAACATTTGTTCAAACTTTAATCTGGTTTTGGGTCATGCAATTAAAATAAATATAAACACGCAAGGTACAGTTAGGATAATCCTTTGTAATCTTTAGAAAGGTATTCGACCCTTTTAACAAATTGACAGATGGAAACACCTTTAAAATACGAAATTTTATAAACAGTTTAAATATAATTTTTGCTGCATTGTTTAAAGTTAACGCACGCTATCCGATTAATTATTATTAACAAACCAAGAGCAACGCAGTAAACAACGAATAACCAACAAATGTAATTTTTATTAGTTGTTACTGATTATTACAAATTACTGCCATTTGTATTTCTTACTTATTAAATCTCAAAATTTTCATACAAGAACAAAAGGTATTTATTGTGGAAAGTTATTTTCGTAATTACCGACGTTTGGAAAATGGTGAATGGCAGTACGACATCAATAATTGCATAGCAGAATTTAAACAACGGTTTCTTTAAGCGGTATTTAATAAGAATCAGTTTAGAAGGCAAGTGTTACGATAGGTTGATTGTCTCTGTAGCTCTGTGAATGTTAATCATAAACCAAGAAATGGAAGACCTCGTGCTAGAAATGGGAACATTATAAATAATGTTATAAATGCAATACAAGAAGAACCTACCACTTCAATTAGAAGACTTGCACAACAGATAGGTTTAAAACATACCATTTTGTCGAGATCTCCATATGCATTCATATAAGTTGCAAATATACCAAAAATTTCTACCACCATATTATAATAAAAGACTGGCGTACTCTCAGCGGTTCAATTAAAATATAAATGACGATGTGTTAAATTTAACATTTCTTTCAGACGATGCTTGGTTTCACTTGGACGGATATTTAAATTCTCAGAATATAGGTATGTGGAGCCTTGACAATCCACATTTTTTTAGAGAAAATAGCTTGCATTTAATTGAAATTTGTGTGCAACCGGCGATATCAAGGCGAAGAATTATCGGCCCAACATTTTTTGAAGGTAATTTATATGCTCCTACCTATAGAGATGCCATTTAACGACAAACTGCTTCTTCCAACATGATTCTGCTAGATCGCACGTTGGCCACGGAACATTAAGTTATGTTCACGAATTTTTCGGTGATAACTTAATAACCAAAGATATATTTCCACCACGTTTTTGTGATCTAACCCCTTTGGACTTCTATATTTTTCCATACTTAAAAAATGGTGTATTCAGAGAACCTGTACATTGAATAGAAGATGTAAGAAATAATATAATAAGAAAATGTGAAGAAATAAATCACAGAATATTACAAAATGTGTTTTATAATATGAAATTTCACATAAATGTATATATAACATACATAACCTCAAATGCTCTCACTAGACCATATTCTCAGTAGACCAATATTCATTTAATCTAATTTTAATGTTTTCAACTCATGGTACCAACGAAATTTAGTTATTTGATTAAAGCAATACGATTCTAGATATAATATATTACCTTCATTTCATGGCCAAGCCCGATTCCAAGACTTGTGGGTCACACATATGTAGGAACTACGGGTCATAGTAATAATAATAATAGTAATACCTTAATGCCATAATTTCCTAGTGGACAGGGTCAGTGTCATGATACTCTGTAAGAATAATTTACAAAGGATCACAATTAGTATAAAGAATTAAAAAGGAAGTGGAGCACAAAATCAAATGTATATAACATTTTTAATTTTAAAACGTCGGTTTTTACGTATATTTCCACAGTTAATTACTCAATACGAATTCCTTATTATAAGCATTTAACGCTCGAAACTTTGGACTTCTGTCAAATGCTATAAGTTAGTGATTCGGTATGCTCAGGTCATTTTCTCCCCGTAAGTTCATTGAATGGTAGCTTACGTCGAGTTCCTTATAAATTTATGAAGGTTACTTCTAGTATACATGACAAATTTGCAAATAAAAATGAAGCTACTGTCATGATGCCCTGCTGTTTAAAACGCGACTTACATGAACCTCTAGGGTATCCTCGCAATATAGCTCTAATAATTCATTTTTGCGTTATATGTGTTTTGGTCGATGATGTTGCAGTACACCGGAGTATTATCCCGTATGAGATTATACTCTGTACGTTGGAATCATAAAATATTTTCAAGTATTTTATTAACAGTTTGTCCTTACAGCTTCCTATTACAAAATCCGCAATGTTTATTTTTGAATATATATTTAATCCTTCGTCAACAGTTAGTACTAGAAGTTTGTTAGTCGCATTTAAGTAAGTATTACATCTTTATATTTTATTTTCATACCTCTTTCTAAGGATATAAATAGCACAAAGACTGTCATAGCGAAAGTTGTTCTTAGTAAGTTATTTTTACACCAGTGACTTATTTCTACTATAATTTTTTCTATCCTACTTTTAGTTCTCTTTGATTATTGTCGGCGACTATGCTGAAATGCCATCCGCATACTGATATACTTTATTACACGTTAAATTTTCACTGAGATCATTTACGTATAATAAAAAAAGAAGAGATCCCAACACCGATCCCTGTAAAACTCCTTGATTTTTGGCACAAATTTAGATGATTCCTTTATTAGTGGTTGTTTATATGTATACGGATTGTTGCCGATTGTCGAAATAAGACTTGATTAGATCATGATCTGTTACCCTTATACCACATGCACACGTATTTCCTAGCAGTATTTTGTAAATTATCGTATCAAGTGTCAAAACAAACCTCACCCACTTGGTCACCTTGATCAATATGCTGAAAAGTTTCTAAGTACTCAAATAGTACACTTTATAACGGCAAAAAAGAGGTCTGGCGCCCATGAGATTGTCAAAGATGTTAATTTTTCCTGAATTAGCTGGTTTGCTCCAGCCACCAAAGTGGAGATTGGCATGTTCTACATTTGTGATGAAATCAATTAGGCTAACATTCTGGGATTATATATAGGTGTCAAACATTCTGGGAAAAGGCGTAATTAAGGCCCCACTTTGTTTTTAACGATAAGAAAAAGAAAATAGTTAAGAGTTCTGCTTTATAGAAACCGGGAAAACAAAGAGCCCGATCTCCGAACCTTTACATCGAGAATTGTATCAGTACGTACTTACTATATGGTGGTTTTTAGGCACGCCGCTAGGCTCCTTCCCTGGATTAGGTTAAATTTGGACGTACTACCTAAAATATGTTATTCATTTAAAATTAACTAATAACTCTCCCCGTAAGGGAATAAAGGATACAACAATTTTCCATATCTAAATCAAGGAACCCTTCTATTACTACTTAACTAAACTAAATCTAAAATGAACAAGAAGTATTGGGCCTAATGATCTCGATAACATGAAGAGTTGAAGATTTAAAACTTTAGTCTTTTATTTATAACAATAACTAATCGTCTTGAATTTATACGTGATCGAATAATTTGTCCCAGTAGAGTTTACTTAACGAGTGGGTGGAGATAGGTGGAATTTAAAGAATGGATGTATCACTTACTTGGTGTGTTCAAGACCTTTAGATTTCCGAAGGAATCGAAATTAACAACCGTACTGCATAGGATACTCTACTTATCGTACGCCACGTACAGCCTTAACGTACTCTAATCCTTTGATTACGAATCGACAGGTAATTGAAGTTGACCCTTTCTACAATTCGATCTAGGCGGGAAGAGACCAAATTTCTACCAATTTGATCCCCCTTACATTATTTGGGTAACTCTTCGTATCTTTCTGCTAAATATCGTCTGGGCACGCACTGTGGAATGCAACGTTATTTTCAACAATCAGGGCTCTATTTCCTGGGAATCGAAGTTTTCTCCTTGAAATTGCAGAAGGTGAAGACGAGAGGGGTTAACGTTTATTTTTAGACTTACAAGCCTTCTCACGGGAATTACTGAAGTAATATTTTTGGGAAAAGTGCCCATATATTTTACAAAGCGTAACCTGGGATTTTCGAATTTTAATAATTGTTGTTAAAATAGAATTTTACAATTTACAGATTTATAGTTGTAGATTTGGCATAAAAATGATAGTGGTAATTAACCAATTAAATTTTACTATTACTACACGGATGTATGTACCGGGCGCTTCCGAATAAATGGCAAACGTTACAAGAATTTCAGACACGGTTACATGTTTGGGTTGATCTCCCTAAGATAACTACATGTTAAAGCAGTTTTGATAGGGTTAGTTTTCGCTGAGTACTTCATGATTTTTATGTGAATGGTTTTTTCAACAATTTTTGAAAATGTTCATAGTAATGACACCGGTCTACAATTTAAATAAATTGCAGCTATTTAAATTTAACCCACACTCTCATAAATAGCATTTTATAATTTCTCAACAAAAATAAACTATCCACTGGTGTTGTTCCTTTATTGTTTAAATCTAAAAAACCATTTGTTGTTTCCTTAACTGGACGCTAACGGTCCTTGAACTTAGCTAGTTAATTTAACATTGGCATACCTTCGTTAGCTACTGCCTAATGTGAAATCGTTTTCATCTTTGCGACGAAGTGTAAACGTTGCCTTTATTAACCTTCCTCTGAGAAACTTGCATTGTGACAACTAGATCTTTAATACATTCAATCCTGCTCTTTGACGTACAAAGTCTGTGTGCAATGCTTTTGCTTTTAGTTGAAGTGTGGCGTCCGGGTTTGTAGATTAGGAAGCAGGCTCCTTCGGTGCTCGTTGTGTCAAGTTATACAGTATCGGTTGTAAAAATTCTATGAAAGTTATATTCATCTAAAACTAACTCGACATTAAGTAACGGGGGATGTGGGAGTATATACAGAAAGGGTTATTGAAAATGAGTGGGTTGGATTTAAGAGGTTGTGTACTTTTATTTATAACCTAGGTTGTATATTTTTACTTGATCGTAAACTGCAGTACGGTTTTCATCATGAATACTTTTAAAAATGAATTTTAATTATGAAAAATTATTGTATTTGCTTTTCAGACTTGCTAATCAAAGCATTTTAGTTAAATATTTTACTATGTAATTAGTATTAAATTAAAACTCTTGTATTCATGTAAGTTTAATTATTATTTCGCAGAAATTTTATTTTTAAGTTTTGATAAATAACTAATGCAGATTCAGTTTTTTAATTTAGATTTATCTGTAATCAGTTGTATTTATATTTTAAAAATGCATATCATAAATCCTGTACAGATTTTAATTTTGACAAATTTACATTTATTGACATTATAAATAAAGATTCTTTATAATAAACTAATTTGTACAATGGGTATTTCAAAAATGATTTTAGTGTGGTTAAAATCCTTTACAAAAACAAATGTGTACTTTAGCTCTTTATTTTAATTCATGACAGTGGTCGTATGAATGCATGAATTTCGATTTGATCAAAAATCAATGACATCGGCTCAGTTGTTAGTACATTAGATATGACTGATGTTGCACATAGTTATGCGGCGACGACTTACTTTTAAAAACCCTTATATTAATTTGTGTTGATATTTGCAGTGCTAGCTGTTCGGTTATTAACGACTTTGGGGATTACTGGTGTGAGTTTTGAGAATTCAACATCTTGAAGAAAATATCGAACGGAATACTGACTAAAAGAATAGCAAGACTATTTTTCTAATCGTATCATTTTTGTTGACTCGATGTTTTTTAAGGTTTAGGGGTATTTATTCAGGTAGGAATAACGCTAATAACCAAATTTAATTTCTTGCTTATATTTGATTGCAAACGGTATGTCATAAATAAGTGCTATATCAGCTGGTTGAAAAATGATTCAATCCTGTCAATTTTTCGTGAATTTAATTAAATAAATTTACTTGCTACAATACTGTTGTAATATAAGTTTTCCATTAATGCCTTGTAGAATAATGAATACTAAATGGTCTTGTAATAACTAATTCAACGTTTAAATGAAATATTACGTCTCAGCCCGATATTTCGCGAAATATAAAACGGATTTTTGCTTTGAGAGCGTTTCTCAAAAGTCTTTTTATTCAAAACCTTCTTCGCTCGAAGGTGAAGAAAAAACTCAAAAATTCGAATTTCTACCTTGTATTTATATGATCTTAACGCAAGCATATTTCGACTTTATGTACACTTTGTCTGGTAAATCGAAAAATAAACATAAATAGCGCAGCATAACGGTTAATTTGGCAAACTAATTATATAAAGTTGCGTTAATAATTAGTCAGGATATCTTTAAATAATTAATTGCCCTACAAAACAAATAAAATTAATTACGAACTTATCTGGAAATAAAATATGGGTTAATTAATATGTTCGGATAGCTAAATTAATAGCGGATCTGGAACTAAAAATATGTATTTAATTAATGTTAAGCGGGAAATCGCTAATTATTAATTCGAAATTTCCATATAGTTGATAACGCACGTATGCTAAAAGCTGATAATCATAATCTATTTTCGGCAAATAAACGAAGTTCTCCAGGTCATGACTTGTTCTAGAACTTTTCGTTTATTTACATATAAAAATTACTAGGTTATCAGCTGTTTGTTTATCTATAAATAAATAAATGTATTAACTTTTTATTAATTACAAATAATGACGAAAACATAATTCAGGGGGTTTTGCGTCATTAATTAACATAATAAAATGAAATATAGATACATACAGGGTGCTATCGTGAAATGTTAAATAAATCATGAGCAAAAAAATAAATTACATTAACGAGTAACCGAATCTTAAGAAACAAAATAACTTTTAATATGAACCAAAAAATTATAATTAGAACAGTAAAGGTATTTTGTACTTAATTTCAGGTGCACGGTACAGCATGATGGAATGATATCACATTTTAATTTGTCTTTAATTAACAGTAACTTTTCAAAAGGTAAATTAAATAACGCGTAATTGGATAACAAAAATTTGCGTACAGCCCACAGCAGTAGATGGATGTTTCCCATCACTACCCTTACTTAAAATAAACTGACCTACAAATACCCTCAAACATTATAGATCGCCAGACACCACTGTACTCGACAGGTCATCGAATTCCTCGACTGTTACCTCTTAAAACTCTACAGAGCCAGCTTGGCACTGGACTATATTCCACAATCCTGACGACAATCCAGCACCGGCGTACCTACCAACTAAGCAAGTCTATAGAGGCAAATATATTCAAGCCTTTTACAGGGCCGAAAAGGTACTGGCTCACTAACAATAAAGTCTGAGAATTTTTTCAGGCATAGAAGAAGTTTCTGATAATGTTTCCTCCGACACTCTATATTCCGCTGTCTCATATCATGATGTAAAGCCCAACATTCTTGTGTATACGGAAACTGTTAGAAGGTAGGGCCTTGACGGCTATCATAAATTGCTGTAAAATAAGAGCCTCAGCAACATAAGCATGCCCACAAGGTGGCGTTATATGACCACTTTTATGGAAATTCGTATTTGATGTCCGCGTAAGGGCATTTAATTCTAAAAGAATTTTTGCCCAAAGTCATGCAAATCGCCTTCATATCGTTGGGAACTTTCAATCCACTATTAGGGGCATTGCGCAAGATTCCCTGACACAGTAACTAACTGGACCAACTTTCACCAGTTGGTGATTAATACCAGAAAAATTCAGGTGGTAGTCTTCGCCAGAAGGAGGACACCTCTCTTCATTAATAAAAAATCTATAAATATTTAAGCATAATTCGCTATCAAAGATTAAGATGAAAATACTACATACCTGAACAAGCAAAAAAAGCGGCAGCCATCCTTTGGTTTTGCCGTCGTACCTATGGCACAGCATGATGATTGAATCTAACAGTTGTACATCCACAGTACACGATAGTGGCAAGATCGCTACGAGGGTTGCCTTTTATGTTGTTACAAATGACCACTAGATGTCGCTAGTGTCATAAGTTATTACCATATTCATAAAATTTGACATTTTGTATTGTAAAATCCGTGGGGGCTTAGAAATTGACAGAGTAGTTTGTTTACAGTGCGCGTTTAAAGAAAGTAATTTTGTAAAAAAATGGAAATTACTCGTGAAGGTTTTCGTTGGATGGTTTTATACGATTTTCGTAAAGGC
>JAHWXV010462418.1:0-14131 GCA_024586415.1 Phrixothrix hirtus | reverse complement strand
TTCCATTTTTATTAATGGCGTAGTTTTACTTGTCATCTGTCAAGTAGTACCAAATTGACTCGTGACATTTGCTAAAATGGCGGGTTATTTAAAATGAAACCTCTTATTGGAAGACCCTTTATCATCATCGCTATCGATTTCTGCAGTGCATCACGTATATTTTACACTACTTGCTAGAAGAAACCGAAAAACATACATAATGCAGCTTTAATAGGAGCTTGTTGCAATCATTTGAATTTACGTATAACTATATTAATTCAAATGGTACGTAATCTCCATTACAACATAAGAACCAATAGTTTACATTTCTTTTATTCTAACTTATAAGAGGACCCGCAGAATATGAACACGACGTTGAATATAGGACAAGTTACTGGTTTTTATAAGGGTCAGTCATTTAAAAATCGAACATACGTGGTAGTAGAAATACGACTGTCTGCTAGAAAGTTTTGTTCAATGCGAAGGAAGCTACTACATCGGTTAACATAAGCGATCTACACTCGTTACGTGACGTATAAGTAGATGAGCTAGACACCAACGGTGGCAGTCTACTTGCGGTGCAGTAGTCAAAGTTGAAGCGAGTGAAAAGGAACAACGTTAACGAAAGTGCAGTTGGTGATAAAGATAAAATGCTCTAGATTGCTCTCGGAAGGTGGCATTTTCTCTACAAGGTCCGATCGTACACTACGAATTTTGTCCGCATCATACAGGAGAAATTTAGATGACATGCCCCGTGTGATTTTTACGGCGATGACATAAATGCTACAGTTCAATAGCGACTCCAGCAGTAACTTTATCCATATATCTACATGTATGGTACTTTGAAACTATTGACGAGTCTGGTGACATAAATGTGTTTTACATTTATTTACAAATTCTACTGTTTCGAGTATGCAAGTCAACATTATAGTTTTGTAACACTGTTTCATCAGAAAAAATTTAGCAAAATTCTTTCATATTTGAAAGCTAAATACATCTAGCAGTTGATTAAGTCCCGTTGTTTTTTCGGAGTTCTACATATATTAACATTTTTGTGTCGTGTATATGTTTTCTTAAAGCAGCTGGACAATTCGCAGTCCATGAATCCAATAATAAAACACGTTTTTGGTCTGTATTTTGTAAAACTATTCTTGAAAATGATTTCCTAAATAACGCTGGACTAATTTTTTCAGAAGCTGATGCCTTAATTAGCACATTTGATAATTATCGGTAATTCCATTAGGCTAACTTGAACGTTAAGATCAAACTCCCTTTATGGTTCCTTTAACACTATCGTTAACTTTAGTAATAGTATTCCTGCATCATTTGTGAGCTCATGCAGATTCTTGATGTACAGCCGTTTCTGCTAATTTTACACTCTGTGTTGTCAAGATTCAGCCTGAATGAATTTTGAAACGAAGTTACTTTCATGAGAATTAAAAATGATACGGAGGTCAAAAGCCTGGTCTTATAAATGCAGCTTAATATGATAACAAATTACTTCGCCATTTTTCCTATACCTACAGGTTTCTACCCAAATTATCTCGCCATAAATTTTGTAATTTTTGGGAAACAATTCTATAAACTGATTTACCATTAGCAATTCATGTTTTTGGAGCTTCAAAGTTCTGCAGTTGCATCATTTCGTTTTCGTCAATAGCACAACGTTGAAAACCCGTATCGTAGATATCCTAAATCTGTTTTGCACTGTATCTATACTGAAATATCGTTTTTATAGCTTTTTCCAGAAATCAACAACGCGTTTTTTAATTATAGACTGATATAACCTTCATTTTTATGCGAAATATCTTCTTCTATCGATAATGCTGTATAGTCTTCTTCAGTAACAAAGTCCGCCACATGTGGTACAGCGCGATCGACAAATTCCAAATTATTTTCAATTTCAATATCAAAAGATATAGTAAATGAAAGCAACCAAGAGATGCAATTAGTAAACGTAGAACATTATTAGGATTAACCTTTACTATTTTACACTAACTATGTATGTACACAATTATTTGGAGATTGCAGTTGACTACAAACTACTGAATGTATCTCAAGCATACTACATGTAAACGAACGACCGGCACATGGGTTTTCAATGAGTAAGAAAAAAGTGTACTGCGTTTTACTGTAGTTAAAAAATGATAGGTACAAATTGAAAAATTGATTACATAAATATACCATATGAGCCATAAGTCAATTGTTAGATTTTGTTTTGCCTAGCGTAGTGATAGTCAGTTGGAGACTTGACTGGTGCGCAGTATGTTATGTTTGAGATTATGTTGTTTGTTTTTCTTTGAGAAACAATGAATAGAAAGTTAACTAAAGAACAGCGTGTATTTGTTTTGCAAATATGGTGGAAGTATGTCCATAATTACAGTGATGTTTGTGATTTTCTTGTAGAATACTTTCCAAACAACTCGACAAGATATTCGCAGATTAAATTTAAGATTTAAAGGAATTGGGCTGGTATCGGAACTTCTTCGTTCAGGGTGGAACACGTTATGCGCCCCAAAAGGTTGTTTAATATGTCGATTTTCCTGAATTAGCTAGCAGCTCCGGGTGCCGCAGTGGACAAATGGGGGCTCTACAATTACGATGAAAATTAATTAAGCTAAAATTCAGGAACGATTTGCAAGTGTCAAAAATCGGGTAATTTTTGGGCGCCACTTTATCTAAATATCTTAACGGCTAGATTTTTCCGAAACGAGACGCTAAAGAATCTTATTTTAACCAAAAGGTTACAATTTTACCATGGCATACTTATACTTACTAGTTAATTACTTAGCGTAAGCCACTGGATAAGTACTTCAAATATTGTTCGAGTTAGTCTCGCAATTTAAAAATGTTTTACTAGGTCTAACGTTTCCCTGTACCAAAATTATAGTTACTACGTCCATTGAGGTTTATAATGGTAAAGTAATAAAAACGTCTGCACTAAATAATTCACTTATAATAACAAAAAAATAACATGGTAAAGACAATCAAAGAATATTTTTTAACATTCGTTTACCTAAAACTAAAATAATGTGCAAAATAGGGGACCACTTTTGAATTCCTAAATTTACTTTAAATTAATGATAACAAGTTTAGGCTAGTCGTGGCCTCTAATTAATTTAAATACTTCAATTAAATATATTTTTCCAGCGGATGTTATTACGTGCACAAAAGGGGGTTGGCTGTCGGATTCCCCGAAGGAATTCAGTGAATTGAGAGATTGAAGAATGTCATTTACTTGAGTTCTCCGCGGTCTGCGACTTCAAAGAAGAAGTACAGCTTTTGTTTGCTGATTCTATTATACCTTTACATGCCTCGTCGGATCCTAGCCTTCACTAACAAATCGGATAGGTAATCGACGCCGACCCCAAACACAATTCCCCTTTAGCGATAGTAAGTCGAATTCTCAGTAATTCGGCCTCCAATACATAACCATATAAGAGTATATATAAGAGTACATATAAGAGTAACTTGTCGATGATTTTCTCAAACTTACTTTTGGCGTGCACACCAAAGGATTTTACTTTCTTTCGACAAGTTCGAGACTCTACTGCCTGTTAATGGAAGTTTTTTCCTTGAAATTGCAGGAGGAAGGGGATCGGTGGTTAACATTTATTTTTAGAAGAATAAATATTCTCACAGGAAAGCTGATGTGTTAATTGAAAAAGCCCCTATGTTTTCAAAAACGTGAATTGGGATTTTTGAATATTAATAAATGTGATTAAAAATGGATTTGCAAAATTAAAAAATTTACGTTTGTAATTTTGTTATAAAAATGGTACTAGAAATTCATCAATTAGGTTTTATTATTAATTTACTTATGTATATGTATACCGGGTGTTTCCAAATAAATTCACCGACTAAATCTTAAAGAAAAGCGTCCAATGAGTAGGTAATGGCAAGAACTAGCCTACGGAGGATTAAGAAAAAACTCAACTGCAGGCCATATAGGCCTGCTTTACTTTAAGGCCTAAATGAAGATGATCCAGCTAGATGTGTGGAATTCTGTGACTTGTACCCAATTCGACAAGAAGCCGATCCCAATTTTAACAAAAGCATCCTTGGAAGCGACAAAGCGACTTTTAACGCGAATGGTAGAGTAAATAGACACAACTGTGTTTACTAGGATTCTGCAAATCCCTATATGATGATGCAGACAGAGTACGTGTGACTGTATGGGTAGGGATTTTCAACGCTAATTGGGCCTTATGTCTTTAAGGGTATTATCAATTCTATAAATTACCTAGATATGCTGCAAGAGGTGTTGTTAGAATTGGAAAATAGTTCACTTTTGAACACAGACAGCCGGTTAAGGAAGAGTTAATATGGTAACAAAATGGAGCACCCCCGTATTATAGAACGATTGTGAGAGACTTTATAAATGAAAATTTGATAAATGGATTGACAGACGTAGTGCTATTGAATGGCCAGCAGTCTATGGTATACCAAAAAAAAGTTTATTCCGTCAAGATTTAAGATGTTGAGTATTTGAAGGAACGAATCCAATTAGAATTTGAAAACCTACACGGAAGATGTCCAACAAAATTTGCGTATCAGTGTTGAAAAATGTAATGTTCGCATAGAACAGCGTGAAAACAGTTTTCAGCATCTTTTGTAGATTCATTTAACACTGCATGTAACATGTAATACCTACAATGTTGCTTTTAATTTCTGTGTTAATAATAAATTTGTAGTTTCGTTTTTGTATATTGTTGCTATTGTGATAATATATATTATAATTAATTTACGTAATACATTAATTTTTTTCCTAGGTGAATTCGGTTATAATTATAATTACAATTTAAAATGTTCATTTATTAATATTTCGTTCGCCTTTATCGGAGATCTTGTCACAACAACAACGAACGGCATACATTTTTATGCTTGACTAAAAATATACATTTTTCACCCTTCCCCTTTTCTACATATTTCAGGTTCTTGTATTTTTCTAGAAATTTCTTATTTACCCAAAGTTAAGCTCTGACAAATCCTACCCACATTAAATGTTAATTCTTCTGACCAAGTAACGATAACAGGTATGTACTTAGTCAGAGCTGAAATAGTTGAATATCTAATATAAAAATATTGAAGTATAAATCACATTGCAAAGTTATAAACAGTCCAAATTCCAAATGATTAATTATATGCATAACTATCAACCTAATTATTATTTGATGCTACCCTAAATATTGTTTGCTGTTAATTCTAATTCATTATTGAACTCGACTAGTTTTGAACTACATAAATTCATTGATAAATTTTTGACAACTGACTTATGGCCCACCCTGTATTATTATTTTCGTCACTTGTCACTCATATTCCTTTTGGAAGAAGCTATAATTCCACTTGCAGATCAATTTCTTTAAACGTAAAAAAACTATGAACAGAATTTAAAACACGTGTATTATAAATTATCTTTTTACAGTAAACTAGACAGTTTTCGTCCTAACTTTTGTGCGTAGTTTTTTATTATAATTCATAATTTTGAAAGATTGTGTTGTTTTCTTGTTACAAAAACCAGTCTAAATTCTAGGCTCCGTTCTGCTTTGCGTTTAGAAATTTGTCGGTAAATACAAGGTAAAGTATGTATAATAAAAAGTAAGTTTTAACGGTTTTTTCTGCGATACGTGTTGTCAGTTTTTGAGTAGTATACCCAATTTCAAATCTTTCACATATCAGCATTGATATTTCTTTCCCTTTATATTTTACATCTTTTTACTTGTCGAATTTTCTGTAATTTTGCAAAAATTGAGATTGAGGCGGTAGTGTAGTGATGAACACGCCAGAGTACAAATCTGGAAGCTCGGGTTCGATCCCCGGTCGCCTCTGAAAATTTTTGTAAAATTATGCCCATTGCTTTCTGAACTCTTTCATTCTCTATTTGTAGTTTTAGGTTATTTTACATGCACTTTCTAACTAAAATATTTGCAATTCTGTGTGACTTCCGGTTGTACCGGAGGTAAGCATCAGCTTTCTTAATTCTTATTAAACATTATACTTCTTATTACGGAAATAGATTTCTTATAAAATTTTAAGTTCAGTTTACTAAAATAACCTTACACCTAGAAACAACCATTTTTGAGATATTTGCAAAAATTTTGAAAAATTGGCAGATGTAAAAGGCAAGGATAATGCATTTTTTGAAAAGCTGACTGAAGGCAAGTTTTTCCTTTTTTAGACGTTGAATAAGGAAGGATCAGGTATCTAACCCATCATCGTACATTAACAAATTTTCTGTAAGGTGCTTAAAAAAAGGTATACATATAAACACGAGGAAACAGCGTTTTTTTCGATTTTTTCAAATAGAATCCCTATTTTTTTATGTTTTTGTCAGATTCTGCAACTAAAAATAAGGAGAGTTTGAATAAACTTTTTTATACATATAGCAAGTAGTTTTTAAGTTATTCAGGAAAGTTTACTATTTTATTAACGACTATTATATGATATTAATTTTTTAGCAAGTAGCCTTGGAAAATAAGCGAAACACGTATTTGACATTTGTTTAAATCTAAAAATTGTACTTATTTATCACAACTAGTAATTTGGTAGTACGTATTTCATTCGTTTAAGCTAAAAAATGGAATATAATAATCACTGATATTCAAACAGTCATATTTTGAATTTATTATACTAACATGGCGAATACGGTATAATTATAAGAAAAACATGCCGTATTACGGTATAAAATTAATAATATTTGTTGTTTATTTTAAAAATAAATTTATAAATAAAAATATCATAGTATTTATTAAAAACCACTTAAAAGAAAATGTTTCTTTTATTTGTGTAAAACTCGTGAAACAATCAGAGGGTGTTTCTCGCCCTTAAGCTGTTTTTTAACCAATAAAGAATGGTGTAGCCTATTTACCTACAAAGTTTTAAATTCTTTAAAGACGATTATATGAAAGACTTTCTTTGTAAATTACAGATCCCTGTGTCAAACGGCACAAACCCATACGATAATCTAATTCATTCCAAAATCATAAACGATCGTAGCAGCTGACGTGATGCGTTGTTTTAGATTGTTTACACTTGAGATTGAGACTGAGAAACATAAACTCTGACTTTGATATACTCTCACAAGGAAAAGTACATGCCGTTAGATTTGAACTTTTTGGTCATTGCCACGCTCTGCTCTGTTGTGCGGTCAATCCAACGTTGAGGTAGGAATGATATAGAGTTCCATCTTGAATGGAAATAAAGTTTGCTCTGTCTTTTTGAAGTTATTTAGGGGTAAACAGTTTTCAGTTACTTTCGATGAATGCGTACACACTCGACCATTTCTTTCGGATTTTTTGTTTCATATATGTACTTCAGTTTGTCTAGTCACCGAAAATTAGCCAGTTGAAGAAAGCATCATCGTTTTGCTATTGCATATTAATGTGGAGAAAATATCGTATGATGTTATCAATTTGACTTAAATTTTGCCTAATGTTACTTATAAGGAACTATTTCCAAACATTTCCACAAAATCTTCTATACGTGTTATTAATTTCTTAGACTACGTGTGTAGTTCTCATAAACACAATTCACTTGTTCCTCTGATGTTTGTGATCCACCAAAATCGTTTCCTTTGCATAAATAATCGGCGTTCTGAAATTTTTTGCTTCAATCGTAGATGAACTGTTTTGTTAATGGAGGTCCTCGTATAATATCGAATTCTAAAATGCTACCATACTACACGAACAGGAGTTATTTTTACTAATTTTAGCACACAAAAGGCCTTTGTTTATAAGAAAGGTATCTCAAGTGTCCCCCTCTGATTGTAATGAAACTTGGATATGTTGTAGACAACTAAACTCTAAGAAAACCGTTTTTTTTAGCGGCTGCGATTCGATTATAAAGGCTAAAATTACCCCCAAAATTGATTCTTCAAGCATCATTTTTACAGTTGTACTTACAAGGAGCATCTTCCAATTTTGATGCAATTTCATTATGTTATAGACAACTAAAGTATGTTTTTTTTCTGCGATAATACGGTTTTAAGGGGTAAATATCACTGCTAAAATTGAACCTGCTTTGATCCACATTAAGTGTTTCATAGTGAGTGCAAAAACAGGATTTTGTCATGCTCATAGCTTACTGTGAGGGCTAAATTCGCCCCTGAGAAGAATTAAAAGTGTCAAATGTACTCTAAGGGTTTCTTCTGAAAAAGTATATATTATAGAGAAAACTAAAACAAAATTGGCATGTTTTCACGTATTGCTGAAAAACGGTTGTAAATAGTTTCATCCCTCCACCTATACTAGGAATTTAAATCTATTTTAATAGTTTTTTCTATAAAAATTGTTCATTTACGTACGGAATCTTGCTAACCATGATTAAAATTTGCGTCTTACATGCCCCCTATGTATTTAACCACGAGGGGGTAAATCATTTCATTCATAAGGTGTGTTAAAATGACTTACAATAAACGTAAAATGGTCATACTTGATAAAATATAAAAAAACTTAAAAAACATGTCCCCAAAAATTAATCTCTTTTGAGATATATTCCGAAATGGAGCGGTTCTTAGGTTTGCAGAGATTGCAATTTAACAATGTTAATCCGTAAATGTAGATTAATATCAGAATTAATTAAGACAAATGTCGAACGAAGTTTTTCTGATCCCTGAATCCAATTACGTTTAGAGGTTGTATTTTTCCTGTTTTCCCAGTTGGTATTAGTTTAAAGTTCACATTTTTATTGATGGGTGTCGCTTCTTCAACGACTTGTTGACAGTAGTCGTTCCAGGAGTCGAACGATAACGCACTTCTTGGACCTACACTGGGAAAATTAATTTTCTCTAACCAGGTTCTACCGTGCTCTAAACAAAAGAAACAAGAATAAGTTATTTTCAGTGAATGCCAATTTTTCAGATATATGGTTGCATTTACTTTACCTAAAGTAAGTTTTCCCGATTTTGATTCTGTATAAACGTTAATAGGTCTGAACAAATTAACTTCTACTACAGGCTCAAATTTTTCACTTTGTTCCTTTAAAACTGAAAATAATTGTGAAAGCAGTTTCCCATATTAACGGTGTATTGTATAACTGTGAATTGTAGATGAAATTGATTGGACAAGACAGAGCACTTGTTTATTCCTTTAATTGCGAAATTCCATCCAGGCGTCTCCAGCTGGAAGCCACTTTGATTAGAATTGTGCACGTTTTGTATTCCAACCTTTGTCATATCTTGTTTGACTTCTTCAATAAATATCTGTGCCTATTCTATGTGCGTGCTTAAATCGTATTAGCCAATGTGTAAAAGCACAGAACCGATTATCTTCCTTTCCCTTTTCCTTTTTGAGCATGCGGAGCTAAATCTGCTTTAATTCCAGATTTGAAGTTTTCCAATCTGACGTCACAAATTCTAGCAACTTCTTCCCGATAATGAACCCAAAGCGTAGTTATCTAACAGACTTCACTTTCCTTAACTTTTGTGATACTGCATTAATACTTAAGTTTTTCCTTTTTCCGCTTCTCTAATATTCAACAACTCTTGATTTATATTCATAAGATAACTCTTCCGTGTTTTCGATACAATCCATTGTGGGTGAGTGATGTGGATCAGGTAGGATATGCAGAATATCATCTTTGACTACCTGTGATTGATTGCCTTTGTAAGACTCTTGAAAATCTAAAGACTCCTCGATTGTTACGTCAACGCCGTTAAATTCATTTATTGTATATAATAAGATATGTCCAATGTTTATGGGAGTGTCAGGTGATTTTAGCCCTTGAAATAGAGCCAGTAAAAGGTTGACAATATTAATGGAATTAATTTTCATTGTAGGTCTATTAAAAATTATCATATTAGAATGTAGAAATGCTACTCCAACAAGAAACAATTATCATAAAATCAGTATAAATATGTGGATAATTTAACTATAAATAAATTACTTACTTACGCTGAAGCTGTATCGATATATAAAAACTCAAGGAAAGTTTTTTAGTTTCTGCAATTTTATATTTCCTAAAATATGTGACAAATCGTTAACGTAATTCTGATATATGGGTAACAAAATGTACTTTTCGAGTACTGTTGTTTACATAGCTTGCATAAATGATTCTACTTCTACTTCATGAACTTTTTACCTGCTTGGTACATCATAATGTTGTGAACTAGGGAATTGTGCCAAGCCATTGTCCACCATTTCTAGGTCATGGCATGATACTTCAATTAAAGCAGATAAAAAGTTTCAAGTTATACGGTATCTATAAGTATTGTAATACTCATATATTAAGAATGCTTAAAAGTTGCTTTTTCAGTATAGCAGCTGAACATTTTTGTTAGTGTATTTGTAGTTTAGGAATGGTTTACTTTGACTATAAAATGAACATTACGATGTTTGTTTTTGTAAACATAACCTACATTACTAAATTAAATACAAAACACTTATATAATTTATACTATGGCACCAATTTATTTGACTCGTATACGTACAGTTAAGAACGAAAAGGGCAGGCTCAATTGGAAATGAGATTTGCTTGAATTGCAACGACCATACAAAGGCTTTAGAAGGCGCATCCTTCTCATAACAGCTGTATTTGAAATGACGCGTGTGATACCTCTATTAAGAATAATTGTATTACAACAACGTATTTTAGTAAGTCCACATATTTCAAAAGTGAAGCGTGTTAATAATCGGTAAACTTTCAGTGCGGACGAATCTGTGTAAATCAATTTGAACCTTGAGCTGGGCATGAACTTCACATTCTTACTATACATCAAGACAAGAATCGCTCCTTTTAGAAGAATATCACAAAAGAGATTAATTTTTGGGGCCATGTTTATTAAGACTGTTTTTATATTTTATCGAGTATGATCATTTTGTGTTCATTGTAAGTCATTTCGACACACTTTATGAATGCAATGACACCCCTTCGTGGTTAAATACATATGGAGCATTCAAGAAACAAATTGTAATCACCATTAGCAAGATTCTATACGTAAATGAACGATTTTTATAAAAAAAAAGTAGTATTAAAATAGATTTAAAGTCCTAGTATAGGTGGAGGATTGTAACCCCATTTACAACCTTTTATTAAGATGTGAAAAGAAGTCGATTTTGTTTTAGCTTTCTCTATAACATATATTTTATCAAAAGAAATTCTTTATAATTAAGGGTACATTTGCTATTTTTAATTCTTCTCAGGGGTGACTTTTACTCTTACAGTAAGATATCAGCTTGAACAATTCTCTTTATATGCCTCATTATGGAGAATATTTTAAAGTTTGTTTAATTAACGTGGTTCAAAACAGGTCTAACTTTAGCGGTGATTTTTATCTCTTAAAAGTGAATTACCGCAGATAAAAAGATAAAAATGGGTCTCTTATATTTTAGTTGTCTACAGCGTAGCCAAATTTCATAAAAATCGGAGAAGTACCCTTGGAGATGCTTCCTTGTTAGAAGGAGTAATCCGATTTTAATGAAACAAACGCTAAAATAATCGCCTTCATGTTTAATAAACACTGGCAAGTTTTAAGACTAAAAACTGCGCTTAAGAAAAATTGAAACAAACAAATATCCCCTTCGTCTAAATCGATTTAACCAAAAAATTGAAAAAAGAAGATGTCGTAAAGAACATTAAAGTAAAACGGAAGTGTTTTTGAATTCCTATGAGAAATGATTTTCAATAGACTTTTCATCCCTTAACCTGGGTAGAACATTTCACCATGTTTGAGTGATTTATTTTATATACATATTTAATGTCAACATAAAATTGTATGTAGTGACAATTAAAGTTTGCCATGTTGCACACCTCTATAACCCAACATAAATAGGGTAAACAACCCTCATATTACAACATGTTAATATGGAGAATAAAGCATGGTTTTAAATATTTGCTGTGTTGAAAAATAATCCGTGTGGTTTAGGATCAGAGATAAACATGTTTCATTGATCCACTTATTATAAATTACAATTATATAAATTAGGGTTAATCTTGTGAAAATTGGCAACTCATCTTTATTTATACTCCGCGAAATTATTCAGGCCGATTAGTTAGAAAATATGACATGTATATTTTTATAGCATAATTATAAGATCAGTACGATTTGAACTCGTGTTCAAAAGTGATCACAAATTGGCCTACGTTTCTATCATTAAAATATTATAAAAAGCTTTTATTCATAAAATGTTTGATTTTGTAAATGCCTACAAAACTGGAAAACAAAAAATTTTAAAAATTACTGGCCGTTGACAAGCTTTAGCGGTGGCAATTATTATTGCTGATATAAAACATATTTTAAGAAATATTTATCAGTGTGTATAAATAACTACTTTCTTGAGTTTATTAACTTTTGTTCAAATACTTATAACATAAACTAACTGAAGAGTCGTTTAAAATGTAAATGACACGTTGAAGGTTTCTAGGTTTTCTTTGATATAATGCAATTGAGTGTGAATTGCATTTTAATTGCCATTAATTTGTTCTTTATATGAAAAAGTGTATCACTAGTATTACATCTTCAAGTTCCACTTGTCAATATCTATAATTTACGCTTCTCTATAATGCGAGGGGGTGGCGCTCTTAAAAAATTTGTGATTTACGGTGTACTTTTATCTTCAGATAAATAATCGTCGAGGAAATTGCAATATGTTCTAAAATATATTTTCATCATAGCTAAAACCGCTAGGTTAAATGACAGAGAAACAAGGTGAAAGGTTTATCAAGATGTAAAGGTCACGAAAGGTACAATATGTATGTCCCTACATAGAATGCGTTACAACTTAGTTGATATTTTAGAAGAGGCTTTTTATTACTGTAGTGAAATGTTAAAAAACATGGAAGTACCAAATTTTAATTACAATATCATGCTGCTATTAATTTTTCAATGTATGTTACATGTATGTACATATGTATGTATATTTATAGGAATTTAAACTATATGTGCCAAGTTTCTTCAATTGCATTTGCCTTTTGAAGTTATAAAAGATTTGTTAATTGTTCAATTTCATAAGTCACAACACCAAAATAAGTGAAATGTCATTTTAAATACATACATATGTAGTTAATGTACGTCTATTAAATTTGATTTAAATATACATACATATGTATGTACATAAGTGAATTTGGAATTAAAAAAGTAAGTATGTTAGCGTATCTTGTCACATAGGTAATAAGTCAAAGGTCGAATCACATATATGGAATGTTATATATTTTTTTTAAAATTGCTGCAATTCCCAGAATTAATTTTCAATGTCGTAGTGTTTATTATATCCTTTCTGTGCACTTTATTACGTATTCACGTTAGATATAAGTGGGGCCACTGCATGTCCTTCGCGAGTTGAGTTGAAATCGGTACCACGCTGTACCAGTCTCGTATCGGCCATTTCCCCGCTACAGGTCCTTATTCGGAAATATTACCTACTTCATTTGAAATATGTTCCATCGGTTTTAACGCTTATTTATAATTTTACGTCATGTATGTTGTACATACTTTAATAACAGGATATTAAAAGTTGATAGATGCTTGTGTGTAATCATAAATACGTAGTTACCTTTTTTCTAGTCTGAAATAAATTGTTACATTTTAATCTATTTAAATAATATACCACAATCCCTTTTGAAATTGAGACAGTTTTTTATGACCGATAATAATCATAGAAAAATAAGGTTTACGTAGGTTGTTTATTTGTCAAACCAGTAACTGGCAATTTTTTAACAAATACGCAACATAAATATAAAAAATTGAATAATTTATACATAAATCTGGTTCCATTATTATTGTAAAAGAACACGTTTTACACTAGTTTTTATAAGTAAAAAAATTAAATTTTATATTAGATTTTAACAGGATTTTTAAATTTAATTTTTTTTTAACAAAGCAGTGTTAAAAATATATATGTACGGTTCTGTCTTTCACCTGTAAACACCTCATGCCCCGCTGATCAACCGGCATCAATCGCGATACCACTCTTGGTGAAGTCAAAGACCTATAGAAGTTCTCACGATAACACCGAGTAATTTCACTTACACCTCACCATTTTTATTTTATCTGATTTTAAGGCTAGGTCAGGAATTTAAAGCAAGACACGAAATATTGCTAAATAAACTTCCATTTGTAGCACACGATTATTGTATAGTCAAAGAGCACATAATACAACTCATATATATATATATATATATATATATATATATATATATATATATATATATATATATA
>JAHWXV010462383.1:0-16007 GCA_024586415.1 Phrixothrix hirtus | reverse complement strand
ATTTTTATCCTTTTTTCTGCTAGAAATTAGAACCTAGATGTCTAGGATGGGTTTTTATAATGTGAAATGTCATCCTTTTTTCGTCCTAAAAAGTTCTAGACTAGATCCAGACCTATTTTTGTCCTAATTTCTATCCTAGACATGCGCATTAAATGACATTTTAATGTTAGCAACTGTTCTAATCTAGAAACATAACCTATTATTATATTTGTACGTATTTATTTATATTATTTTGTTTAATTGTTTGTTTATTACTAACAAATATCGCGTAACATGTGTGTTAAAAGAAAATGGTCAGCAGACTTAACAAAACATTTAATTACAAAGATTGGTGTGGTTGGTATCACTGTTAAATGAGATTGATAAGAAAGTATCATAATTGACTTAAAACTGGGATGAATTCTAGAATGAAAATAGGATCAATTTAGATACTAAAAAAAAGGTTGAAAATAGGATATCAATCAGCCTTAAGGAAGGGTACTGTGGATTATTGATACGTTCGAAGATTTAAAAGTCAAGGTACTAAATCTGCAGCCCTTCACAAAAATTATTTTTTATCAATAAGAAAGTGTTTTTAAAGACTATTAAAAACACAAAAAAAGAAATTTATTAATGTATTTTTTGTTACAGAGAAATAAATGTAAAACTTGTTCTAAGCTGTTTCGAAACTGAAATTAACGTTCTATGCAGTAGCTCATTTAATGTTTTGGTACGTACTTGGCGCAGGTATATATAACTAGAATACATAACATACGGCATCTTACACTGTAGTAGCAACGTATCATTAACGCAGTTTTAACTCAATTTAATCCAAAACGCATATTTGGCACATAAATTAAATAGGAAATTAGGTATAAGTTACTCTTTGTTGACGATTTTATAAATAATTTAAAAATAGAATTTGTAAAATCATATTTAAGAGCCCAGATATATAGAGAGATGTTGTCTACTTATTCCTCTGTACCCAAAACCAGTAATGACTAGTTTAGATATATGGCTGGAAACGACTTCGTTTTATTTGGAATATTTTGTATTTTATACGATTTTGCGTGAGCGAAAGCGTCTATGTATGATATTTGAAACCGCCAAATTCGTTGTTTCACGCGCTTTCGTTTGTTTTTTTAGATCAGTTTTACGGTTATAGAAATAATACTAAATTGTACGTATTTAGATGTTGTATTGTTTCTCATGTTTTATGTTTCTATTGTTTAATAATACATTTTACAATGGATGTACGTTTATGGTCAAAGAAATTGATTACAGATTTTATAAATTTGTACCGATTGTATCCATGTTTATGGAAAATTGAATCTGGTTACACCAATAATTTCATTAAAATCCGTTAAAATAACGGTAAGCGATATGTTTCTCCAATGAATGTCCATTTGGTAGGTGTAAACATTACTCTTCACAAAATATGTTATAGTATATCAGATAATAACACTTCATGTGCCTACAAAACCGCGTGAATTTTCAACACTCCAACACACGCCAGATTCACGCAGTAATGCGCGTGTGATTGGCCTTTACTTGTAGATTCTTTCCCACGTACATATCAATTGACGAGCTTTCGTGTGTGAACGAAATCTGTATGCGTTTTAAGCGACAACAGTTTAGTCCTGCATGATTGCGTGTACGTTCCGTACCCCGTGCAACCTTGCACGTTCCTGATCGCGCGGTAGAGAATCTGTGAGTTAAGGCCGCTATTGACAGAGTTATCTGAAAACTTGCCATATGCAGTTTTATACTATTACTTACTAATACTCACTTGATCAAAAGGTTGGCTTACATTAAAAATAATTTTAACTCATTTTCAAGACTGGTTAGAATTGAAACAGTAAACAACTTTTCTAGTAGATTCCATATACTTAATTCAAAATTTTAAAACTATAAATGATTTGAAAGACATAATTAGTAAATTAATTTTAAAAAAATGATTGTAGGTTTATATAGTGTCAAGGGATTTAAAATTATAAATATTTTTTCAGTTTTCAAATAGCGAATTTATGTAAGGTATGGAAACAGTGTCGAATAGCTTATCAATATTCTCTAATAGGACTGATAGATGTTCTATTGTAAAGAGAAGTCTCTGTATATAAATTAGCTTTATTAACATGTTGGTAATATAGCTATAAAGCAAATTATGGTCACAAGAATACTGTATAGAAATTTTAGAACGTACCAATTGTACGTTTTTATTTATATAAAAACATTACTTCTCTATTTCGTTCTAAAAATATAAGAGATTATGTCAAATATATATATATTTCTAATTCAAAATATTTCCTACTTTTCTAATTTATATTATTCTTGTCTTACTAGAAATGTGTGTGTGTGTGTGTGCGTGTGTGCGAATGTGCGTAAGTGCGTCTGTGAGTGTATACGTGTGAGCGTGTGCGCGTGTGTGCGTGTGCGCGTGTCTGCGTGCGCGCGTGCGCGCGTGTGTCCGTGCGTGCGTGTGCGCGTGTGTGCGTGTTCTCATGTGCGCGCCTGTGCGTGTGCGTGCGCGTGTGCGCGCGCACATGTGGGCGTGTGTGTATTTCTATACATATATTTATTTATTATATTTATGATATATAAATTATTGTTTAACGTATTTCTAACCTTATAATGTTCACCTTAATTTTAGTATTTTAAGTTGTCGATGATTTTATTTTATTTCTTGCTTTTGTTTTAATTATCTTAGACCATAGTTATTGTTATATAGCATTTCCGTTTATTTATTTATACATATGTCGTTTTAGTTTTAAAATTTTAAATTCTATCTTATTCAGATCTTAGATTATCTTCTGTTATATGTAAGTTTTTTAATATTGCAAGACTTTTTATGAAACCATTAAAGCTTTTAGGCTCTGTTTATATTAAGCTATATATACACACATAGGGCGTACTCTAACTCCGTTACGAAAATCTTGAAGAAAACGATAAAAAATTTAACATTTATTAATTAGAAATTATCGTTCTACCTTTTGAAGTTATTGTCGCTTTCGATTTAAGTATACCCTTTCAAACTTTTGTGGCGTGGTAAAAAATCGTAAATTTGATTTACAAGTTCATATTATTTGTTTTATGATTACAAAAAATTTTAAATATGTTCAGCTAAAGAGTTCTACAAGTTACGTACGTTGTGTATTAATTCAATAAAATTAGAAATAAATACTTTAATAGCTTAAAGCGGTTAAAAATTAACGTCTTTACTACAAATTGTCCTATTGCCTATTTAAAAATAATTCCTTGCACTTATCATTACTTATTTGTAGCTTTTATGCACTAAAAACAAATTCACCTTTACAATGCTAGTAATATTGATAGATCACTGTAAGATAAACGAAGATACATAAATAAAGAATTTTAAAGTAGTATTTATGTGAAACACATATTTTGTTTAACAATATAACAAAAAGACCTGAAATGAACTTAAAATTCGAAATATGACTCCATTATCTACTGATCTATATAATGGATATGTATGTACATGTACAATAAGTGTAAAATTAAAAGAAATACGAATACCAAGATCTATTTTTCTAATTATGTACTACGAGCCTTCTATGGTTGTATTAAGGGTGAGCTATAAATTCATTTATAAAATTATAACTGACCTCCTTAACAGTATCAACTAAGAGTAACATGCGGTTTTACAGCTATATCAGCTCATTTCAATTTTTACTACAATAACCAGCAGGATAGAGCATTGTTCTTTCACACAATTGAGTAAATTTAGAAATAATCTATAGAATTTGTTTTAACAATCTTGTATAAGTTAATGTAACAAAGTAAAATAGTTTTCAGTAAAGCATTGTACTAAAAATTTTTAAATGTAAAGGCTATTTAAGCAATTATTTATTGACATTTTTTAGATAACACTAATTTTACATAAAATCGATTTTAATTTCTGAAATTGTGTGACGTCATCCTATACTTAAAATAAATACTATTTTAATAAAATGACAGAATAAAAATTAGTTTTATACTGCCTAATTAAATTATTATTGAAGGGGCCCTGTTTTTTAGGCAAGTGAAACGTGTTATAGGCTAAGTAGTTATTGAGAAAAAAATTTTTATCACTTCATCATTAGATGATAATGTAGCTGTTTGTTCATTTTAACACTTTTAAAGGAACAAAATGGATTTTGTAAAACTTACCGTTAAAATATTTTCATAAAAATTTGAAATAAATCACCATAGTTCTGAACATATAACCGAGCACGTATACGTAAATCTACTTCAGTAACCACTTCTGTCATATACATTAATGTTTTAAAATATCCTCAATGGAAGAGTACACATTTACGCAATTTGATTTGGAATAATAAAACATTGTTTTGTACGCTGTTCAAAAGTAATTTTGAAAAAGTGATACTAATGGAATATTGTGATAGTTAGTACTTGTAAAACAATCTTATTGATCAGACTTAATGAAATTACGTTACGTTTTGAAGCTTTAAAAACAGTTTTTGGTAACATTGCCTTCGGGTAATTAATTGTCTAAATGGTCAATTAGATCGTCTTAATTACTTTAGTATCATTTTTATGAAATTTCGTTCGAAGCTACAAATAATTAACAATGTTTAAGTATTTTAATTCTCATACAGCTACTATTTTATTCCACAGCTTTTAAATCCGTAGTAGTTGAATGATATCTATGTACTTCATTATTTCAGACTTACACAACTATTATTGGAACACTAGTTAGTCAACACTATGAAACGCATTTAGTAACTGACGTGAATTTTCATAATTCCGTTTATCAAGATATCGGTTGACATTTAAAGAGCTATATCATCTTATGGTCTTATTTTTTTGCGTCTGTTTCAAAAGTTAAAAGAAACACGTACAAAGTACTATGGAAGTATTGCTTTGTAATCAGCACTTCTTGTCATATTTCAAAACATTTATGGCTGATTTGTCTTTATTCAAAGAAAGCGCTTTTTGGTATTCGTATTGCTTTTAATTTTGCGCTTATTGTGGTCTCTACATGCCCTTATTTTGTCCCTTAAAAGAAATTTCACGTTATCTGAAGTACTCTGTATATAAGCTTTTGCAAATTTTATCCTAAGATATTCATGGAAACATATATGCGCAGTTTGTTCTTTAGTACTTGCATAAATGACATATTTAATAGTAAAGTTTTTACTTTTGTTTTTAATAATTGTATTACACATGTTTTGTTTATACTATTAAATTATAGTACTACAAAATGTGGAAAATATTTTTGTGGGCTGGATTAATTTAACGTTAAACAAAATTTTTTGTTACCGAAATTTTATGTTGGATGCCAATAGTTCGATCAATAGAATAGATCGTCAATAATATCTAAACCTTATAATTTGATGTAAAACATTAATTAACTTATCTATTAATTAACGTAAATTATTTTAATCAGTGACGATTATTAGTAATTTTTACATTTTAATGTTACATCTGACAATATATTCGTATTTCCAATTTTCAACGAGTTAGCTTGAAATGTTTTTACTTCGATGATGGTGTGTATTAATAAATTTAATATTGACAATTAATACAAAATTTAGTTAAAGGGAAAATTTGTTTGACTCTAAATTAAAGCACCTTGCAAAAATATTTACAAAGAATTTTTTGAGTTGAGTCATTTTGTTCTATAATATAACCTCAATCTAAAATTACATTAATTAAAATGTACATGTTCCCTTAAAAGAAAATATTACATCTATTAAAGAACTTACTTATAGATTGAACTTAGGGTGGGTAGAATAAAAATTAAATTAAATGAGATGGTTATTGTATTGAAACGTCTGAGACAAAGTACTTACTTCGCCTGTAGTAGTAATTAATTATTATTTTTAATTTTCTCTGTTCTATTAGATATCAGAATGATGATTTCGAATTCAAAAATTATTATAAAAACTATCGTGGAAAGGAAAACGGGTAGGTTATACATAAAAAAGTAAAGAATTTACCAAATCTATAATCATATAAATGTATACACTAAAGAGTTTTAATATTAAATTTATAACTTATACAAATATGCTTAACAGTCTTTTATATAAATTATATGAAGAAATAATTAGCAATAAGTTATGATTAGACCTAATCTATTTTACTTAAAGATATAATTTTTATTAGTTATAAAAACTTTAATTTGGCACAATTTTGATAGAATTTTTAATATATACTAGAGTATTTGAAATAAGAATAAATTTATTACCGTACTATGGAAGGACTAAATTTATTTGAGATACACCCTATATAATTATTTTAAAAAATCTATAGAATTATAAAATATTGTAGGTTTTCTTGTTTACAATATTATTCTTACAACATTATTTAAATAATTACTGTTGAATTTGCAAAATATATTTATTACAATAAAGAAAAGTAATTAATTTATTTTATATTTAATTTTTTTTGTACTTGAAACCTTTTAAACATATTGGTGTATATATTTTATAATATCTCTTCACTATTGTTATATAGATGAGCTAAGCTGAAGTTATTGCAAACAAGAAATCTACTAGGCCGTTAAAAATTGCAAAATATTGTAAGTGAACATATTAAATTGGCCAGAGGGTACTTTCTAAACATAAATATGATAATTATAATAATAGAAACAGTTTAATGGTTTGTGATTATTAAGAAAATTTAAATTTTGTTTTATTGGACAACTGATTTTTTAGGTTAGAAAACAATTTAGTTCCGGAAAGAGTTTTATTCAGCATTTCCTTACAATCGGTATTAAAGAACAACTACTAAAATTATTGAGAAGTTAATTCAATGTGACAATAAAACCACCTATACATTTCAGCATTAACTTAAAATAAATTTTCTACTACATAAACAATATTATATAAAAAACTGATATTTGTTTATCAAGTTATCCAGGTTCAAACACCAAAATTTTCAAACATTTACCATAAAACTCTAAATCTTCCACAAATGGAAATTGGTTAGAAAATTTTTTATATTTTTAAGTAAAATATTCATAAAATAATTAATTAAGAGTTGTAGGCAGCGTAAGCAAGAAATAATCAAATACATTATTATTGAAAAGAATTACCATGAACATGAAATAATGTGTTAGAAAATACAATCCGTATTGTTTCTTATTGATAAATTCAATTTTACTTAGAACATCAAGAATAATTATACTATCTAATAACATTAATGATGAAAGAATATTATTACCTAAACATTTTATATTTTCAATCTATTCTACACATATACTTTTAATAACATTAACAAAATTTATTAATTAATCAACATGTATTTTAACTGAAAACTTATTTTAAAATCTAATATAATACTCATTCATTCCATAAAGTTTTCATAAAATCAATAATATTGAGTAACATTCTTTAAAAACTATTAATACCTTTAATAAACTTTTAAAATTATCTAGTTAGTTTTATTTGTGTGACTATACATTACTGCAAAAATATTCGCTTTATTAAAATATTATCAATCACGTCAAAATCTTAAATTCAATTTTATTAATAACATTTTAATATTTTAAATATAATTAGAATGTACTAATAAACATGAATTTTAATATTTTTATAAATTTGATAAATTAATTTTTTGAAATTCAATGAGTTGACACAATAGAACAAATAAAATACAGAGGAATTAGAAGTATCCAAAAAATAAACCTTCTAACTGAAACTAATATAAGAATTACAATAAATGTATAAATGTTAGATTTTTATTTACAGAAAATAAATATTGAAAATGACAGTCAAGGATCCTGTCGATCTATAGTAAATACAGTGAAACATACTGTAACCGAACTTTTATGAAAGGGGCCATTTTATGTTCGAAAAAATCTCTAATTCCTCCTAAATTATATTAAATACATATTGTAAAGTAAAGATTCCTATAACGCACAAATAAAATATGAAATCTAAACCCGCTGTAATAAAAATCGTTTAAAATACTCATTAAAGTGAACTCTATTTTTCAAAAAATCCTAAAAGCAATAAATTATTATTACCTGGAAGTAATTACCACATACATTTTTAAATTATAATTGTAAAATAGGATACTGCCAAAATAGTATACATTCAAAACTACAGGCATTCAATTATGGATATGTAATAGCTTGGAAGCTTGCGAGTTACAAATTAACAGCAAAATTCAAGTGTAAACGAAATGGAATGATTACATGCATTTGTGGAAATGAGACTGATATAATATAAGTTATTGCAATGGCGTACGTATCAAGAGAATACACTTTATTAAAAATAATATTATTGTACTAACAAATAGGTTTATAAAATGAATGTAACTTAATTTTTAGAAAATCTTGATATAATTAAAATATTATCTGGAGCCCCTCCTTATGTACTATCAAAATTTTTAAAGTAGCCAGTACAAGTTTTCGTTATATCAAGTTTCACTATAATTTATATAAGAAATAGTTATGCGAAATGGTTGTCTTTAGATTCTTTTAGATTCTAAAAATTAGAGAAGGCTATTTTAAGTTTACATATCTCTGCTTTTAATTTTAAACAAGATTAGAATATTGATAATTTACAAAAATTGCCAGAGATTTATAGTAACTAAACAATTTAATAGTAAAAATGGTATACCTAAATGTTAATATATTAAGCGCGCCCTGTAAACTGTTTAAAGTTTTGATAAAAACTGTAAAGTATGATCACAATCTTTGCGTAGATATTACCGAAAATAAGTCATTGACTTAAATTTATAATGGTATTCCTATTTAGTATTTGTAAAATATAGAAGTAAGTACATTCAGTTAAAGTGTTTGTTAGAAAAATATATCTGTGATCTACACGCAAAGAACTGTGAAACATATTTTAATGGAAATAAATATTACTATATTAATTGACTTGATATAGCTATATAGATATAAAAATAACTTATTGTTCAAGTAAAATAGATTTTAATATTATCTAATATTTTTATAACTACTTATAATGGTGTGAAACTTGTATTTCTTTCATACAAACGTGCCGTGCAATGATTAAATATCTAGAATACGTGATAGGTTTTTTTTAGTAGAATATATTTTATTTTTTGCATCTTTATTGTCTGCGCGTATACATGCATACACACTGACTCATATTAAGTTTATAAAATAAGAAGAAATATTTTTAATTTAAAATTTACACAATTTAAGTTGATAACTTTCAAGTAGATATGTGTTAAACGTTAAATAGAAATACCCAAGTCACTTTTTGCCACTGGAGGGTAATTTTTATAGTAAATGTAATACAAATACACAAATAAAGCACACTTGCACTACAAAATAAATTTTTAGATACCATTGAATAAAAGGAGGGTAAAGTTTAAAACACATACTACTAATTATCTTATTTAACTCGAGAAAAGTCATCGTAATTAGATTTACTAAAGACTTTTTTGACGATATTGGAAGTAATTACCTTAGATTCAGGAAATACATCTAGATCATCCAACCATGTCGCATTATCATCAGTTTCTAATACTGTTTCCCTGGAGTAACTTGTAGATGGACGATCCAATAAGTTTACCGTGTCTTCACTATTCCTTTTTGGAATTTTAGCAGGAAGCTCATGTCAAATTCCTTTCCCACGCCCTTTCTGTTTTGATGGACTGTTTAAATTATCGTTTTTATTTTCTTGTGACTCGCAGCATTTACGTTTTAGATTGCCTTCAAATTTTCCGTAATGGTGCGACATTAGTCGAACACCTTCTTGTAATTTTTCGAGCTCGGTTTTAGGGGCTCGCCTTGCTTTTGTTACTTGTGAATTTTCATTTCCTGCAATTTCTGTAATAGTATGGTTTTCAGCATTATCAGTCGCTTGTGGTTCTACAATTAATGGTACTATATGCTGAATCACCGTTTCATTTGTAGAACTCTCACTAGAATGGCTATGTTGGTTATATATGTCTACACAATTATTAGTTTCTGGTGTAGCTTCATCCCATACATTTATATCTTCCTCTACTTCAGAACTGTCATTAGAATAACCCTCATCAATCATTATCGGTTGTTCTTCTACAGGTTCACTGTTGGCTACTGACGTTGGTCCTTCTTCTGTTAATGTACTTTCATCTATAACAAGACTTTTTTCACTTGAATCATCATCAAAAGTTGGTACAAACTCCTGTTCAGATGATTTGCTCATAATAGGCGAATCTGTGGGAGTGTATTGTACGGTTGGTTCATTAAACATGTTACCAAAGAAAGCAGATGCGGGATTATACCGTTGAAAGTACCAATAGTTCATTCCGTGGTTGTAAAGATAATTGTTTGGGGGTTGAAAAATACCAACATGATAGTATGGAGGATAGCTAAAGTATGGCCATATAACTGACGGTCTATAATTAAATGTTCGCCAACCTTCTTCGGGTCTATTGTGCATTATTGGGTTTGGTGTACCATACATTTGCGGATTTATCATGCCTAATGGCGGATAATATTGTAGAAAAAAATTACGTAAAGCAGATCGGTAAAATTCGGGATTTGCAGGAGAAAAGTGTACACAACAATCACTGGGGTTACATGGACAATAATTATTACGCCGAAGTAGCGGAACATCATTATTAAGGGAATTTTGTAATGGAAGAGATGGTGGTCTGAAATAAAAGGGAACATTGTTGTTAGTATTATTTGTAAGCGGGGTAGAGGTTATGTGAATAGATGATGTACCGGCAGTTGGTTGGACTGTTCGATTTTCCATATGTTCTTGATTGGTTGGATTATTGGGAAACATTTCGTTAGCTGTAAAAGAATTAATCAATTACATACTTGCAATAGGCCCAGGTCTATTCATAAATACTATTTAAATATTATGAGCGCTGCTCACAAACTTTTACTAAGGTTAGTTAAATCGACTTTGAGCGCTGTGAATATTAGTAATATTAGTACTAAATTGCATTAATAAATTTTAATAAGTGTTTATGAGCATCACTCTAAACGTTTTAAAACTTAAAGATAAGATTTAATACTTTAAAGGTAATCTTAAAATAGTAAGCATAAATTTACCGCAAGTTTTGGTTTAAAACATAAACTACCGGATTAGGTATTTAAAATATTGAAAAATGGAACACTTGAAATTTATTTTGCAAACGTAGATACCAGTTTATATAGGAGTTTAACAGAATATACAGTGCATTTAAGAAAGAACAGCAACCATTTCGAACAGTATTCAATAGGATAAAACAATTTTTATTACAAATTAACCTCAAAGACAAATGCTTTTCAAAGCTTCCCGCTGAAGGCGATGGTTGAAATTTGCATTTAAATAAAAAATAGTTAAAACTTTGGCACGTAAAATAGTTTTTGTTAGACTTGATTTTGTAAACTGCTTCAAAGGTAAATGCCAGTTAACAAACAATAGTGTGGTTAATTTTGTATGGTTAAATAAAGTAAAATTATTAACTTCATAATCTTATATCAGTTGTGTAGATAAAACAATAATAAACAATGTTTCAATAATGAATATTGGGATATAACCGAAACATTTCATTTACTTCTTTTAGTGTTATATCTTGTTTTGTTTTTGTTTATTCATGTTTTTCTTATCAGAATAACTATTATAACCGCAACAATTTGCAGTTCTGTTTTATATCGCTTTTAAACATTTGCCTCTACACAATTACTGTTGAACTTTATTTATTTTGTAAACGGTGTTCTTTATCAATTCTTGATAACACCATTTTATAAGGCACGCTTCGATGAATCTAGTTTACAGTTTAAGCCTAGGAAATTTTTATGAACATAAAGAACTAACGAGAAAATTAAGATCGCTTTTATACAGATCAGTTTTCCATCAAACACCAAACATGCCTTGCTTTGAAATAACCATTAAAATAAATCAAAGTGATGACACGGCCGCCGTCAATATCCAGTGCGACATTTTGTCGCCGGCGGTATAAAAAGCACTCAAAGTTAAATATGCATGTTCAGGCAAGCAAGTGTACCCCAGCAAACATGGTTAAAACTAACTCTGCTAAGCAATTTTATTATTATTTGTTAAAATTTGTTATTATTGTGGATGAGAAACTGGATATCGAATTACTTACCAACTTAATTTCAAACAGAATTACCTTGTAGATTAAGACACTTTGCGAACCGCTATCTTTTACTGTGAATATATTGATAAGATAAATATAAAAGCTATTCGTAAGTGTGTATCTTTAAGATGTCAAATCAAATGCCGAACAAGAGGCAAGACAAATGTTGTGCCGTGTTGTGACATAAAAGGCCACGACATAACAAGACGTTGTTCACGCAGGTCTGCGAAAAGTCGAACCGAGTGAAAACGATCTAATGCAAATTTCTACCATCATTAGCAAGGATTGAAACGGATGCTAAATATTATTGATGATAATGAGATAAATCATCGCAAATTTAATATTTCATACATTCGTTTCTAGTAGTTGCAAAGTAATGAAATTTTAAAAATCTGGTGTGAGGCAACACGCGCCTTCCTCTTACGTACATAAATATAAAAATATGCACATATTCATAAACGATTACAATATTATTTAGGTTTATTTTGGAAATAATAATTGAAACAATCATCCTACCAAGTCATTGGACCCATAAAACGCGGCTTAACTCCAAATATTTTCTCTAATAACTCGCTTCAGCGTATATTTTCAAGAAAACCACTATATTCACGTAAAAGTCCGTAAAAGGCGTAAGAGCCGTAGCGAGTTATAAAAAACATGTTAAAGACTTTTTCGAGAAAATCGCAAAAACTTAAAAATTGCATTAATAAAGTGGAAGTTCCGGTCATTCGATTTTAACTAAATTCTTATCGTACCATGTGGGGAAGATATAAAAGTTAAATATAGTTTTTCATATGATGACTTGTTTATTAGATATGTCGTTCACAACTACTACTCCAAGTACTTCCGGTTACTCGTTGACCAAAAATTTATTAGAGAAACGCCTTAGTTAATGTAAAACTAAATCAAGTAGCTAAGAAATACAATAAGTTTAAAAAAAATCGTTAGAGTCGATTATAAGAAAACTGCGAAAACGATGAACTCGGAAAATATTTAAAAATGATAGAAATAAACTGGTACTTCCGGTTATTCAATTTTAACCAATTCTTGATTTTGCACATAAAGGCGATTAGGAACACGAGCATAAATTTTCATTTAGCTAGGACTTTTAGTTTCATTGGTTATTTTATTTAAACTTTATGTATTTTTAGAGATTAAATGCTCCTTTTATTCGCACGCCGCTAGTTGAATTTCATTGTAATTCTTTAGTTTAGTAATGATAGTTCCTACGGTTATTTGATTTTATTTAAATTCCTTTTTCCTAATGTTTTATCTGTATAAGCGACTCAATGCGTTGGCCTTGTATGTTGGCTAGCTTTTGTAAACAGTTGTCTTGTCCGCATTCGCATGCCTAATTGTACTTTGTATATTTGTTTAGTACGTACCTAATCCGAAGATCCTAAAATTTCGCTGTTTCTGTGCTTCTTTTAAAGTTCTTCTAACCCATCTGTCTGATGATGAAAGGGGTAAGTTATCTAATGTTGATTTATTCTCCGTTTTCTAATAAATTTACGTTAATTGCATTTTTTCTTGAGGCCACCTATTATGGAAGAAGGTCGTATATTACCTATTTGTAAATGATATTAAAGGATGATCCGACTTTCGTTCATTGGCGTTCCTGTATTTAAATATATAAGGAATTCATAGCAGCCGCTTGAGATTTAGGAATGATATGGAACCATCTCAATGGACTACCATCATCTTTAACTTTCTTACTACTTCGTTTCAGCTAATGTCGATCTCCAACCGCCTACAACGAATCGTATGTTTTACTAATCCTTTCTTTTAGTAATTATTATTTAACTGTCACTTCTTTATTTATAAAATTCACGGTAACCAAACCGTAGAATTATCTTGCAAATACTTATACGATAGAGCACTTCTTTTTACTGTTCAAGTAATGTAATTTATTTGCACACCCAAATTTAAGATTTTGTTTAGAACTCAAATAATATTTGTCAATTAAACTATGTTGACGTCCTATAGAAGTCAGATAATATTAATGATCAAAATTTAATTTGAACAATTTAGTTTTACTCTTCATAAGTTAGCTGTTTGATTTAGATTTGACTAATTAATTTTGCATTATGCTATAAGCTAAAGAATTTCAATAATTATAACTTTCTTGTGTAAGCGTAAACGCCACTATTTTGTTTTAAATAACTTAAAATTTATCCACATTGTTGTATAGAATTTTCAGATTTTAATAGTGTTGGGAGTAAGTGTTTTTTTGTGTTAAGAAATTGATTTACTACCTATAAAATTTTAATTCAGACATCGGCCTTTTACATAATTAACGAATTCATTATTATATCTCTGACTTTAAATAACTATATATAACCTATGGCTACTATTTTAGTCAACTTATTGCATTGATGAATTAAAATTTTGTGTATGCGATAAAAACCCTTCAAGTTCAAATTATCACGTTGGTTTGGAACAAAATAAGAAAATGAAGATTCAACGTTGCGCAGCCAGGCAGCTCAAAGGATATGGCGAGTTACGGTCGTGGGCTAGCGTATGATCTACACGACAAAGGAAGTTCTTTTAAGATTCTAGAAATGTCATAAAGCATGTTAGAAAGTTTGAGCACCACGCCATATAAAATTGCGTTCCTGTCTAGTTGATTTACTTTAAGGAACTTTTGGTAACACCCTGTATGAAAAAGGCAAAAACATACAAGATATTTAAACTTAAACACGCGCGCATGTACGCAAACACTCACGCACCCACCAACGCACGCATCGACGAACGCACGCATCGACGAACGCACGCTCACACGCAATACAGCACGCGAGCACGACCGTAGGTCAGCGCGCCCGCACGCAGGCACGCACGCAGGCACGCACGCACACACGCACATATGCACCCACGCACGCACGCACGCACCCACACAAAAACGCACCCATGCGCACACATACATACATTCGGACACACAGGCACAGACAAAGACACACACATACACACGCAGGCACACAGACATAAACTCATACGTACACAGACACAGGCGCAGACACACACACATACAAACACACAGAGAGAGAAAGAGAGATTAAGAGAGAGAGAGAGACGCACGGACATAGACGTATACAGCAACACAGCCACAGACACACACAGCCACAGACACACACAGCCACAGACACACACAGCCACAGACAAACAGACACAAACACACACACACATGCGCGCGCGCAGACAGACTGACACACAAACACACGCAAACACGGACACACATACACACACAGACACAGACACTCACGCTGGCACAGATACAGAGGCAAAAACAGAGGCAGGGACACAGACAGGGACAGGGACACGAAGAGGGACAGGGACAGGGAGAGGGACAGGGACAGGGGCAGGGGCGGGGACAGGGACAGTGCCAGAGAGAGGGACAAATACGAGCACAGATACGGACACAAATGCACACAGACACACATATAGACGTAGACACAGACACACACATAGACATAAACACAGACACAGACAAAAAGACACATAGAGGCACATACAGACCAACGGACACAACCAAACACACACACACACCTACGTATAGACACAGACACAAACACACACACACACACACACACACACACACAAACCCACATACACACAAACACAAAGACACAAACTCACACAGACACAGACAGAACGCGCGCACGCACACCCACAAACACACCCACACAGAGGGGGGGCAAGAGAGAGAGACGCACACACACACACACACAGAGGCACGCAGATAGGGACACAGACGCAGACAAACACACACACAACCACACACACACATACACACATACACACAACCACACACACACACACACACACACACAACACACCAACGCACACACACACATATATACACAGACACCGACACACACTAACAGATACACATTGACACACGCCAACACACATAGACATAGATACACATAGGTACATATATACACAGGGACAGCCATAGATACAGACACACACATACACACACACACACACACACACACACACACACA
>JAHWXV010462363.1:0-11255 GCA_024586415.1 Phrixothrix hirtus | reverse complement strand
ATATATATGTATATATATTTATATTTATACATACGACTTGAGATACCGTTGTGTAAATAAACCTAAGATAATAAGGTTTGTTTACTGCCCAGGATATTTTTAAAAGTCACTTACATTTTGAATTTGTTAAACATGTGGCAGTTAATTTTGCATTGTAAAATATTAATAAATATTAATATTATTTTTATTACAAGGACATCTTTGAATTTTTTTAACTAACATAAAAAAAGGTTAAATGTAAAGCTAACACCAGTTTCCCGAAAAAGATTTTAGGCAGTTCCCTGAAAAATAAAAAGAACAAGAGTCAAATTACCCAAGATTAATGCTATAGTAAAGTAAGAATTAATAAAAAGGGCGTTCAAGGAGGGTCATAGAACTATACTTAACAGTAAAAACTTTTTAATCGTAAAAATTGGAGTAAGTAAACCTCTAGACATAAAAAAGAGAAATTCAATGTAACTTCCGTATCGGATTGTTGAAGGAAGTAAAAATTAAAATACGGGGTGAATGTAAAAATTATTTAACATCATTTTATAAAACATTTCAGTGTTTGACACAAACGAGAACTTTTAAACTTCCCGTTGCAATTTGTCACATCAACTTGGGACAGAGAGGCTTGCATGAAACTAAATCATTACAAGATGGCGTTATTATTTACATGGCTGCTCTCTTCAACGAAATGAATGTTGTAGTATAAACCTTTATCCTTTTCTAGTTTTAAGAAAAGCTAGTTTAACCACTATTACTTATTGTGTATGAACCAAAATTGTTTCGTGGCACAATGTACGCTCATTTTGTTCAGGATAATAACTTACCAACAACAATGTTTGATGCATAAACGATAAAGATTTGCTACGTTTGATTGTTTGTAGAAATTTAGTTTGAAGTGACTCAGAGTTGTTGACCGTAAGTGTATATGTTCTTTGTTTTCTCTGTTTTGCTCTATAGTATGGACGTTCATTTACAGTATCTAACAAAACAGATAAAACATACAGCAATGAAAACGAACGTTAGTGAAATAAACTGGCTGATATGCTCTTCATTTCTTTGTTCTTTTTAATTTTTAATTAGAGGTGACTTGTCAAAATTGTATAATTATAGCATATCGCAGCTACAACTAAATTATTATTTGTATATGATATTTACAAGGTGTTTTGAAACGAAAAGCCTCATCTAACAAAATATACTTATCAAATAAATCAATCGTTTGGTTTCAAATTCTTCTTATCCTTCACCACTCAACAGATTTTTTCTTAAAACAACGATGCGAAAATCAAAATCCCGCAAAAAATACAGACACAACAAATTTTATAAAATTATGCCTACATTTCATCTTAGCGTTACTTAAATGTAACACTAACCTAGTATAACGATTGATAAAAACGTAGAAAACCTATATAAAAAATCATACCATCTAGCAATTGGCTAGGTAAACAAAACTTGTAAAATACATAGAATTATGTTAAAACTAGTACGAAAAATTTCAAAGGAAAAGAATAAATTGTTTGAAGTTTGCATTTGTAATTTTACTTGTAACTTTATCATCCATTTTCATTAATTTAATTACCAATTGTTACAGAATAACTTTAAAGTAACTGTGTGCGATTTCCCCCTTAAAATTGATTATTCAGTATGCCTGTTTGCATATCTGAGACGAGGATACTTTTAGTAAATTTAAAGACTGCATTTAGCAAATATTGTAAATTTATTCTACATAGAGCATTTAAATTTTATTACAACTACAAACGAATTAGATTTTGTTGGTTTGAAGCTAATTCTCATGGTCGAAAATGATTTTAAGCCCTAGGAGGGCTTACCATAACACTTTCAAAGCGAAGTTTTGCTACCCGTGCTCGCGGAAGGTCAGAGGGTTCTTTGCTAAATAAAGTTTTTCTGTGACAAATCTCCTTGAAATGGGTTGTAATAGATGTAAATCGTCGTAGTAAGTAATAGAGGACGAGAATTTACTGTGCTTTGACTACTAAGCCAAAAATGGGCAACACAGAGATGAATAACAATTGCCGATGATTGCTAAGTGCTACAGATGGATATGTTGGAGGCTGTATTTGAGGCAAAACTGAATAATGATGGTTGAATCTAAATCGATCAAAGGGTTGGCTGTTTCCCTGAATTATGCAATCTCAAGCATCATATTTACGTTACTGCTAAACAAAATATCTGCCGGAGTCGCCGCTACAAACAATTACAATGGCTCACTTTAAAAATATTTGAAAAATGAAAGTAACGTATTTGCTAAAATATTGAAATATGTAAAAGCGTAAATATTCAATAAATATAATAAATCAAATTAAAACATAATGAGTCAAAACTAAAACAATGTCACAATCTGATTTAAGGTGTACATGTATTATGTGCCATAATCTAGTGAACAAGTTCGTTATCAGTTAATTTTAGGATGCCACGTGGTAAAATTATTCTCGAACTTAATTCAGACTATATTTAAATATTGAATATTCCGAGGTCACACATATGTACTTTTAACAGTGAAACAAAACAACTTATGAAATCACTATATATGGGTCATCCCGTATATATGGTGCGGTACCCTTAGCACAATTAAATAACGTGTAATTTATTTCGAAAACTTGTGATTTCCTGAGTCTTTAACGCACACGTCCAAAAATTAGTTCGGCGTTTAAATTTAAAATGTAAAACAGCGATCTCGTGGCAATTCACTAACTTCCGATTTTACTTGTGTTACACAAATATAAAGTAACTTACTTCAAAAACGTTAGACTGTAGAATTTTATTTAACTTCAATTTTTCTGAACCTATACTTTGAAATTTATAGACCATCAATGTTTTTCTCCACAACGGAATCTGCGATATCCATGAAAATGGCCGCAAGCGTGTATTTACTTGAGCTCGATCATATATTCCCTTATAAATAGGGGTCTGTCAAATAAGTGCTTTCCCGTTAATTGACAACTGAAATTAAAGCACACAAGCACAAAAACGACGGTTAAGACATTAACAAGAAAGCCTTTTACTTTAAATCTGACCAAATGTAGATCACGTGTCTACTATGCTTTACTGCTGAAGACCAAGTCCCTTACCAACCAGAAAAGAGGTTCCATAAATTCATAGACTGGAAATCGCGTTAGCCAATTTTAAAAATAAAATATTTAGCCCAACAGATACGTGTGGTAAAATGTTCGAATATTCCCGAAGGTTGCACAATATGTTAACACTTACGTCATCTTAACAAGCATAACATCATTTTCTTCAAAAAGTTACATTGGAAATTATATGTAAATTTTATATGCAATAAACCATTTCTTTAGGTAAATAATTCAAATAATTTTTCTTACATAGGATAACTTCTAACAAAACTGATATGTGTTTTAATGACAAAATTCATTAAATAAATAATTGAAATAGCGATTTCTTATTATAAAACGAAAATAAAGAATTGATTTATGTTTAATTAAAAATACTTCAAAATTACCTTTATAACAGACTAAATTACGAAAAATAGAAGTTCTTTTATAATTATAAAAATAGCTCCGGGAATTAATTTGGTATGTTTTAAATTGAAAGATAAGGAACACTTTCGTATACGAGGTGTTTTCTAAAAATTCAATCGTCACACTTATTAAATTATTTCTTAAATAGATGTTAGATATCTCTACTTTACTTGAAAAATGAATGTATGTATTTCTATATACAGAATGGTCGGAATAAAACGGCGTTTTACATAATAAAACCATTAATAATCTAACAATTTTAGCATTTCTGAAATTCGTGAAGACCATGGATGCTTTCAACTTGAAGCTATTGGCAACACCTGCATCAACATGTTATTTTTTGCAAGCCTAGGAAATTCAGACAACCTGAAAAAATTTACATTCTCAGACCTAGGTCTGCAGGGCTCGAAAAGGCATTGCAAATAACCTGACGCAATTGTTACAAAGAGAATCTGAAGGAGAATCGTTGTAATAATAATCTTGATGTCAACTAAAATGTCATATGGAAAACTTTTGGCTGGTAGGTACACCATCATGCTTGAGTAGAAACCGACTTCAGAAAATGGTCCACTCAAAGTTCTATGAAACACAAATAGAGTGCATCCATCTGCAATCCTCAAAATCCTGTTTCAGTAATCACCTTGTATCAGACCAAAATTTGTCGAAATAACATTTCTATCACAATTTAGACACGAAGTCTAAATAGTATGAACAACAACTTCGGGAAATTTATGATCCAATTGTTTAAAGTATGGTAAAGACAGACCATTTGTTTGGCTCGCACAAGAGTTTGGCCAGATGATTATAAGATCCTTTTCACGGATGCTTTTATTGACTTCGATATATCGCAGTAGGGAGCTGCATGTTTCGCAACTTCCTCTGTTAGCTATGTCTTCCATTCAAGTGCAGAAGCAAGCGTTTTTCAAATATTTTGGAAAGGTGTGAACCCCTAAATTATAGAATCACATTTATCGAAAATCGGCAGTGATATCATCTGCTGTACTGCACTTTCCAGTGTTTCTATTGCTGCATGCTAATTTTTCATGTATTCGTAGTTTGAATCACCACCATCACATGCGTTGCAAGTATTGGCTTTTGGATGCCCAAATAACCAAGTTAAGCTGTTAACAACATGTTTGATAATGAACTCTTTTTTATCCCGAACGTTCGAGGAAATTTTTGTTAATCACAGCCTTCGAGTACAGCTTACTTAAGTTCAACGGAGAGGCAAGAGGTATTTTTATGTGGGTTCCTGTTTGTAGAACAGTATAACTTCATTATAGGGAATCTATTTGTGCTTCGTCATACGTTGTTTAACTTCTTCCTCCATCTTATCTGGTCTAGATATTTCTAGACATTTAAATCAAACTTGCAGAGTTCTTTAAGAAATACTGCTCTATCTTCTTTTCCAAAACGAGAGCTACATTTAAGCATACATTATTCTAAACAAAGGTTCCTTTTTTGAAAAAAGTGTATTTTTGTAAGACACATAAGCCTCACCTCTTGTCAGTGAAAATAGAGTTTAAACCCTTAATTACTTTTATACAATTTCTAAGGTAGAGATGTTGCTTCAACTAGCTAGCGGGATAGTTGTAGGTTTCTTCTACATAAAGCATGTGACGAGCAGCCTTGAAATAAGGGAATTAAGATATGCCAAATCAGAGATAGTTTTGTTAACTAACTCCTCGACTGCAAAATTAGAAACAAAATCGGGTAAGAATTACTAAATTCAAATACAAATAATAGTAAGATGGGCGTAAGGGCGTATCATAACAATGTCTAATTATTGCAAAGTTTTCCAGACTACAACGACGCCACTAAAGAAGCATAGAACAATAACAAGGAGTGGTACCTGTACATCTTTAACTTTGATAAATAGAATTAATGCAAGTGATCGTTGGACAGTTATCTTATCTGATACAAAAAATGCAATAATATACTTTAAATCTATACTACAGAATAAATAAATAAATAAATATAATGAAACAGTTTAAGTTGAAATCACAGGTTTATAAAAGGTAATATTCGGAATATAGCTAACTAATGGGATTCCGCTGGCTACACTCGTTACACGTAATATACGATAAAGAATTAAAGAGCAGTAACATACTTAAAGAATGCTAACAACAAACTATTTAATAAAATGTAGCAATGAAATACATGAGTTCGCAAAAATGACACACTGCAATTTAAATGTTTTTTACACAGTATGTTGCTTCAGATACTTTCACAAGCGAATCTTTAATTTTAAATCGGCGAATTTAAAAATAGTCAGTCTTGAATTGTGAACAAATGAATTAAATTGCAAAATTTTGTTCACCAAATTATCACTTGTTTTATTCAGCGACCGCTTCCGGGTTCATATTGATAAATAAAATAATAAAATCGTATATTTAAATTGAAGCTCTTGTTACATATTTTCGAATAGACGGCACTTTTTAATTAATTCGCTGATATATTTTCCAAAGAACACAGAAGGATGATACGTAATGGAAAGTTTCTGCCAATGGTAATATTGAAAATGGCTAATACGTAGCACTTCAAATTTTTCCAAAATAAAAGACACTACAGCAAATTGAAGTCATAATTCAACATACAATAGAAGCATTATTTTTAAATTGTGATACTCACATATTTCAAGATTTCCGCTTAAATTAGCGACGCTAAGAATGCTTTTATATCGCTAAATTCTAACGCAGCAACTCTTGTTGGGAGTACAAAACTTTTATACTGCTAATTTTAAGAAATTTGGGAAATAACGAAAAGTTCTGAACGACGAAACGTTCTTTTGTACATGGCATTTTACGAAATCTGAAACTTGGAAAACCCCCCAAGGGAGAGATCTATTCCTAGAATAACCTTGATTGAATTTTTAATTTAATAAAATTTCCTAAATTCAGAATTTAGATAATAAAACATAATTTCCTAAAAGAATCTAACGTGGGTCTAATTTAATTTAAATACATAGGATTTTTCTAGCCCAAAATAAAGGCACAACAATAATCAAAAATTTAACTTGGAGTACTTAATTAAATTATTAGTAATTTATTTGATCTGCAGGGTGATCTCAATAAAAATATCAATTATTTTCATAAAATCATTTCGCTTGAATGCTTAAAAATAAAAGACATTTTACACTGACAAGAATTGCTGATCAGGATCACATTTAAGCTTTTTTGGATTACTTTCTCAAGAACGAAAGTACTTCTGCTTTCCTTTTTATTATTTCGTCATTGTTTCTTGTTATTAGTTGGCATTTGTTCTAGTTCGCTAGCTATAACATCAGGTGTATCAACTTCCAGCTTTCTTCATTTAAAATTTCAACATTAAGTGCTTCGAAATGTCGATTGGAAATTATTTTCAAGTTCCTAAAATCGATATTTTTGCCAGTTGATGTCTTTGGTTAGATGTTTCTAAATAGCTACTTAATGTTGGAAACATGTTCAGAGTCACATTTCTGATGAATGCATGGCGGTAAGAAAATACGAATCACCGTTGATCGAAACGGTTTCAATCTACTTCGAGCCAATCTTTTCACGTTATTAGGTGTAGAAATTGCTCCTGGGTCATCATAGTCACCAGGGTTTTCTTGCGGTCCTTGAAAGCTACTAGAACTATCACAATGAAGAAATCTGAAAAAGCCTGGAATGTCTCCTAAACGTTTAAATTTAAAAGTAAAGCAGAGAAAGAAAGAAAATTATTTTAGAATCTCTTCTGAGTTATGTTGTAAACGAGATGAACGTTCAAAATAATTTCGTTTGAGATTCTTTTTAATTCATTTTTTTACGTAGTATTGTATGTATTAAAATTAATAGCCCTGATAATAATGAAAACTAAAGGACACTAGATTTGTGGTATCCACATGTGACACTTTCGTTTAATATGTGATATTCATCCACATGCATTAATTTCTTAGTTTGTTTGCCTAAGCACTAATTCTAATATCATTTTACATCTGGAATATACTTTGCAAGCCTTATTCACAAAAATACAAACTCCATGTTTATTTCACACTAAGAGGTAATACTGCTAATTTTTTTTAATATGGTTTTCACTAGTTGAATAGTTAGTCAAATCACCTTTTCTAAAACATTTATTAAATTTTAAATTTAAAACAGTAGTAAAAATATAAATAAGTTACGTCATGCAATTAGAATTTAACACGGTTGCCGTTATATCCAAAGTTAGTTCTCAATTTAATCCTTCACTAAAATTTTAATGTCATTTTCATTGTGTGGGTATATCTGAATAGGTTCAACAACTTCGACGTTAACCGACATTTGGTACATGTTCGGAAAAGGAAATTATTTCCTATTAAATGTTATTTTTCACTGTTTTACCACATACGCATTTAACTGAGTAGTATGTCAAAAATAAGTTAGTATATTCTACAATGTGTATTTATTGTTTTATACGATAATCTTAAAAAATTGGCCTACTACTTTGACCGAAAATGTAGCGAAAAAACTGCGTTTTAAAAAAATCCTGAACTACCCTACTGTCAGCGTATTGTCTTGTATTTTAGAGTTAATCTGTATAGTTAATGTGTAACATTCAGATGATAACAAAATTCAGTTGTTGATCATTAATTTTTGCTTCCATTTTGCTGAACTTTATAATATTCGGAATTTCCATATACCAGGTGAGCCAGAAAAGTTATCGCCCATTTGATTGTGTCGCTAATCATTAATTTCTTTACTATTGATTACACTGATATGTACAGTGGCGTTTCATGCTATAATTACTAAAAATTGAATTTCTTAAATAACTTATTTTAAAAACATTTATTTTAACGTTGACTTACCGAAAATTGATTTACAATTAAAATAACGTTTCTTGCAGTAAAACATGATAGCCATGAAAAAACGACGTGTTAAACGACTTGCTGTATCAGGCCTTTTGCTTTACATAAACAGTACAGTATTTTGCAGTTTTCTTAGTTGTCATACTTTTTCTTCTTTTTCCAGTGCTGTGCATGTTCTCAAGCGTTGTCTATCTTCATGACAATTTGGTTGAATTGCTCTTTGTTGGTCGCCGATCCACTCCTAACCCAGTCCAGTTTCTTATGTTTCTTAGCATGATCGTTTGTTACGGCCAATCCATCTTTTACTCTCAACTTTTCGGTGTATGATTAGGCGTGGAATGTGATATTTCTTGCCTCTTACTATATGATCGAAGTAACTATTTTTTATAAATAGAAAACAGCTAATATACACAACACCCTACAGTGCATATAAATCAGAAACGCTATTAAACAGAATATTCATACATCCCACTCTAGGTGACATTAAAATTGCAGCGCGCCAAATTCAAACAGGCAACGACGTATGTTGGGACTAATAACACCAACTATTTGAATACTTTTCTCTAATAGCAGTTCTTTCCTCTTTCCCTAGTTGAACTAGGAAGTTGGAACAGTTACAATATACAAACTAGTTAAACACGATGAATTCGAATTATAACCTAATTTTAAAGACGCTTAATAGTTAAAGAAACATTTAAAACCAAAAGCTCAAAGAAAGTCGTAAGCCGACCAAAAACCAGTTTTTTAAAACTGATTTCATTCATCTTAAAAGCTATTCCCTCTTAACTTAATTAGATATCGGTGTTCTATTCCAATTAAAAATTATCGCAGAATTCTTGAAATTTTACGCCAGTTCTTGCTCGAAATGAAAAAAATTTTATCTTATTACATATTATCCTAGTTTTGTATGTCGCGTTAAATAACCTCCGGCCAACGTATCAAGTATCAAATACTGGCCACTTACTTTTCGACTATAGTGTTTTCGATATTTTTTGTCGTGTAAAGGCGTGCTCCTAATTTCAACGCGATCGTTATCAAAACATTTTTTGTTTCTCAAACTTCAAAATTGACAAGTCGCAAATTAATCCAAATTATTACAGCAGTTTTGGTTTTAACAATTATTCCAAGTAGTTGAAGAGTTAAAAGTCTGTTTCTGAACTGTAATTTTTAGTACATAGTTAAATATGCCACAATGGAAGACAAGGCTTGTGGCAATATAAATCAACGCACTCCGTGTACATCAAGGTAATGTAGTTCTTAAATTGATTTGACTTAAAGTGAAAGTGATCATCTTATACTTGCAATGTGCAGTTTCATCCTGTAACCTTATCAAAACAATGCATTGTTCCAAAATTGACGTTCCCTTTATTTCCCGTTTTTTTAAATTTTATTTTGTGTGAATTCCAAATGGTTTACTTTTTTTAGCGACATCGATTACAGGTTTTTTTGTAACAGTCAATGCAGTAATTTGTATAATTTTTGTATAAAACAATCTAACTATTGTACTATGTTAACAGATGATTTGAATACATGATGACAATTTCTTCAATTCCTTGATACCCTAAAATTAAGATTAATTTTATTTCAATCAGTGATGTAGTGGTGCCGGAATGTAACAGAACGGAATCTAAAATTTATCAAGTGAAGACCTCCGAAATTCGAAACTTATGTCAATTTATTGATTCTTTAATTAAAATGTTTCAACATATTTAATGGTAAAAATTTCACATTTTTGATGTACTTATTATTCTTAAAATTTTAATAGTTTTGTCAAGTTTAATTGTTTTAAGATTTAAGTAATATTTGACAAGATTTGCTATTGTAAAAGCGGCATGAATAAACAAAGCATTTTTTCCAGACATTTCAGTCCAAATCTGGTTACCACTACACCCCTTATTTCAATGTAACCTTAAGACAACAATACATTCAAAAATTGCTCAATTGCGTAACTTCCTCAGAAATTTGAAGCTTACGGGTAATACATGAAATAATCAATACTAAAATTCCTTATTGCTAAATTTGGAACCTTAAATGTTAAATCTGTATCTTTAGCGACTTTCCTCCAGAAATGTAGCATCACTGTACACGTACGTACACAGTGGTGGCATTAAAAGTATCTTAACATACTTTATGTATTCGTTGGTATAGGTCTTTTTAATCTTTACACATGCGTAATACTATTTATTGTAAATCAAGTGGTAAAATTTGAAGACAAGGACAGAGATATAATTCTGTCTCTGTAATGGGGAAATAGACTACTGAGCAGGTACGAAATATACTTTTATAACCATTAGTGTTGATCCCCATACAAGAATTAACAATATATCGCTTTTCGGGTTACAATTTCACACACGTAAAGGAATAGCCAATTCACTGTTGTTTATAGTGTTATGTATTGTCATCAATCTTATACTACTGGATAGCGCTAACTATTCACAAAGTGAGGCAAACATTGGTGGCCTTTTCATTAACGACTGGTTCCAAGTGCCATGCGCGCCATTAAAAGTTAATTCTACTCCCACCCATCGACCTTTAAGATCGATGACTCCCATCGTGTATATAAAATTAACATTGCATGCGCACTAGGCACAGTTGTTAATGACAAGGATGGATAATGTTGGCCTCAAAAACCGCTTATTGCCAAGATAGCTTAGTACTCATCCAGTAGTATAAGATAGATGTGTATTGTATCCTCAAGATCCTTACTGCGCATGTCACTACGCGCACATTTTTATAGGCGTAGAAATCGTGCATAGGGAGGACAATTCATAGATCAAAACAAACTATAATAAAAACCCTAAAATATGTAATCATTTATTTCAAAATCCTGTACCTATTACCGACATAAATAACGTATGTCAAACTAAACTTTAGATAAAGGGAAGCAGTGACAAACAAACACTTTTAGTGACTCTTGTCTTTGATAGATTCAGTCGGTTGTTATCTGTCAAAAGTTTTAATTT
>JAHWXV010462349.1:0-10383 GCA_024586415.1 Phrixothrix hirtus | reverse complement strand
GTGTATGTGTGTGTGTATGTGTGTGTATGTGTGTGTATGTGTGTGTATGTGTGTGTGTGTGCGCGCGCGTGTACGTGTGCGCGTGTGCGTGTGCGTGCGTATGCGTGTGCGTGTGCGCGCGCGTGTGTGTGTGTGGGTGCGTGTGTTTATGCGTGCGTGTGTTTATGCGTGCGTGAGTTTATGCGTGCGTGTGCTTATGCGTACGCGTCCGCTTGCTCGTGCGTACGCGTCCGCTTGCTCGTGCGCTTGCTCGTGCACCTGCTTGTGGGTGTGTGTATGTGTGTGATAAACAAAATTGTAACTAAAAAGGAATTGCGCTATAGAGACGGTGACTTATAGATTGACAACTGTGAGAGAAATTGTTTCAAAGTTTAAAACTCGGTAAAAAAATATAAACTTGCATTTCAGAAATATTATGGCATTGAAATATTTTGACTAATCTAACTCTCGACATGGTTTTTAATATAAAAATTGCGGGTTTTTTATGGCAATGACTCACAAAACTAATTTGCAGCATCGTCACAAAAGTTCTTCAGAATCTGTAGATCTTCAAGTCAGTCGGAGCATGGTGGAAACAAAAATACATGCAATGCTTTGTTTTTGAAATATGAATTGAATTTCTTCCAAGTGGTGACGCCTTATAACGGCAGTCTACCGGTAGTCGTAGTACGTTTGACAGTGACAAACAAACGGTGCATGTTCGTTGACAATTTCTATTTCTTTTATTGGTCGTCAAAGGAAAAATGACTTTTGCACATGTAATTCAAGTATTGCGGCCATTTTCTGAAGTAACCTTAGTAAACTTGTACTACTTCAAACGGACAAGACTTCGCCTAGCCTTTTCGAATTGCATGTACCTAATTGATTTACTAAACCAAGCGAGTTTATTGTAGTTTAGTTGCATTTTTGATGTTCTATTTCTGGATTTCACACACGGGTCCAGAATATCATAGATAAAATAATGTAGAAGGGAACGATCGTTATCAAATCCTTTTTGTCCTACGGTTTCTCATAAGGATGAAAACAGACCCTAGATTGTGAATGTTGAAATTGAACAATTGCAACTGTTTGACTTAGCCTAAACTGTTCGGGTTGGAATCGGCGTCGGATTGTCTAGCGTTGGTGAGAAGAAAATAATTTATATATTCTACGCAGGTTCTTTCTGCCGCGAGGACCGGGTCGTCAGGGCCTATAATGTCTTTAGAATGGCCGAGAATTTTTGCAGGAAGCCCTCTGATTATTTGTGCAACGGTTCAGAACGTTACTCACTCTGACGTGGACGCCAGTTACGCTGGTGACGTCGGCTTACACTTTCAGTATGATTCGAACTTTTTATTTATTAAGGTAAGAATTTTGAGTTGCCTACTGAGGTAAATAACAAAATTAAACATTTACCAGATTTATTCGGATAAACAATAGAACTATTTACAAAAATATGTTCAGTAGTGTTTACTAAAGTGTCAATAAAATTATTTATCTTTCGAAATAAAGATGTAGGTAGTTATTGAGAGTTACGAACTGTCTTTCTTAATGATCGGATTCACGTTTAGTGGAGCGATATTGCCATATTCATGGGACAAGTATTAATGTATGCAGTCCAGACGCTTGACTCGACTTTGAGTCCGGTATGGTCTTGGCGGTCTGAACAATGGCCGGGCCGGACGGAGGTATATCAGGGCGTCCAGCTTCGTACAAGACTCGTTACACGAGAAGCAATAATCTATCATAGTGCGGCGACGGTATGTCGGGAAGTCGGAGGTACACAGTATTCTTGGTATTTTGGAAACAACGAAAAGAGATGTGTCACAATACTCAGCGTCATACAAGACACGTTACACAGACAGCAGTAGTAAAGTACGGTGTGGGTTCAGTATTTTGCTAGGTCAGAGGCGTACAATACCCTAGTTACCCGGACAAGAATAGAGACGTGTCCCGACGCTCAGCCTTGTCCAAGACTCGTGCAAAAACAATAGTACAATGCGGCATCGATATTTTATACTTGATTTATCTTAAAGATCGTCCTGACGACTGATAGCGGCGCTTTGGTGTTGGTAGAGTTAGTCGAGTGAAACAGTGGTTCTAGAATCGGTTGCAGCGTGGCGTGTTGAATTTTTAGAATTGAGCTAATTTGGCCTGTGTTGCATAACGAGGGCGTGTTTAGGTATATACGTTTATAGATTCGGCTTTCCGGAAAGAACTCCGGAAACGGAGTGTCTTTTAGTGCTAAAAATCAGCCTATTTTAGACTGTATTCATCTTTATTCGGCGAATATTAATATCACTTCTACTTTATCTAACGAAATTCGGAGTATCGGTATAATTTTTAATTTATCTAGTCCAGATAGTTTTATCAATTTTGTAAAAAGATTTACACAAATGTATTAAATTGTTTCGCTACATTTCTTAATATTTAATAATTTGGAATTAATTCTAGTATTTATAGATTTGTTTTATTCGTTTATTATAATACGCTCATTAAATAAATTAATCAAGCTTTGCTTTTATAAGCGCACATTTTGCACCCTTAAAGTTTATCTGTCTTTTTAAAATGTCTTAATTACTACACTCCAGGTTTATAATTTTAACGGAAAAATGCGTAGAATTGTATGGATTCTTAAACCGTGTTTTTCTCGTTATTTTATTGTTTCCGGAAACTTTACACCGTGACATCTGTATGTTGTAGTACGCATCGATTGCTAAAATATTAGGTAATGGAAAGTCATTGCTATAATCTATATAGATGTACCTATTTTTTTGTTGGATCTTTTCGGCTTGCAACTCGGCTTTTTTCTTGATAAAATGTTTAGACTATTCTTTGATCGACTTCGATATTGCTTTAGTATGGTCAATTCTGTTATACATAACTGCTTAGTTTCCAAAGATTTCACTTTTTCGGATAAATCATCGCAATGCCTTTCCATGGATATCCAAAGGAAATATTAAAATCTTTTGCCCCTTCTTTAAAAAATGTTGATAAGTTAAGTTTAAATTTTGTGTTGTTAATTTGTTTAACTTAACGCTATGCTTTTCCCATTTATCCTTTAGGGGTAGCCTATTACTTTCAAAGAAATTCTACCTTTGATTCAATGCTTCCAAGTATGGAAATCAAAGCATCCCTTCACTTTAAAATGTTTAACATTTTCGGCAATTTTAGTTTTTACTCAGAATGAGTAAACATGATTCTTATTCATATTTCCTTTGCTGTATATTCGTTACTGGAAGTGCGAATATTACTCCACAGATAAAGGAATTTTGTTCATCAATAGCTGGATGAACTTGAAAATATTTTAGTATTTGATACGGTTTTCTTATGGAACTGTGATAAAACACTGTTTATAACATAAACAGTCCGGTTCCATTTTATGACCCTGTATTCTTAAATTTTCTCACGTCAGTCAATTTGCTAAACGCCTTCTTTTTTTAGTCAATTCTTCTCGGAGGCCCTTGGATGACATTTTGTCATCGTCAGAATTCATTTCACAAACATGAATCATTACACCAGCTTTCCACAATCCTTCCTTTATTAACTAAACAACTGATTGCAAATACTCTAAGCTATTCTGTCAAATACCTACATGTTATGACACGATTTATACTTACGCTGCAATCCTTTTACATAGTAAAGAGGTTTTCCTAGTCAACAATTGAGTACCAGAAAGACCTTGTATTAACAACTGGCGTAAATATCTCGTTATTACAAAAAACTGACAGCAGTTTTATAACATAAATTTACTCTAATTTAATATTATTTTTATTCTTAGTTCAAGCATAGAAAATTATAAACTTTGAGCATTTTTTTATCAAGTTAAGCAATAAAACCCCCAATTAGATTTTATAGGTAAAAGTCTAAAAGCCTTTAACTATTTCTCGAGATCTATGATTTATTCCTGGTTAAATAAATTAAAATATATTATACCTAAAAACACACAACCAGTGGCATCATTGGTATCCTTAAGAAATTGACTTTATTTTATTTTCGTCGATGTTATAATGGTCTCCGAGTATTGATTTGTCATCGAATTGGAGGTCGCCCCGTTTTTGACCATTCTTTCTAGTTGGTATCTTAGATGAGGCGTAATCATTTTAGTTAGAAATTTATAATGTTCAGCGTTGTCTTAACACCGATTACGTGTATGAGGTCTTAAGCATGTTGGGATTGTTAAAAATCTTAATTTTAAATAATTTCCTTGATCTGTTAATCTGTTAATTTGAAACCAAAGATGGAGTCAGACGCTACCTTAATTTATGGGCATAATAAGAGATAGGCTTATTCCTCTTTAGCCTTAATTCGCTTATGTAGACTATAAAATAATAAAATCAATTATTCAAGTAATGGTAATACCGTAATTAAACTACTATTGATACGGTTCAAGGCTAAGCGTCTCTGTATAAGAGGTCGTATTGATTTAATTTTTCTGGTAAAAAACACTGATTTGGCTATTATGCAGTATCGTACTTCATGCTAATTCTAACTGATAAAATAATAATTTCATTCAACTGATCATTTCTAATTCAGATTAGTAGTTACTTTAGCTATTAATCCGAAGAAAACACCCAAAGTAAATAACAAAATGCGTTCATTTTTTATTTAGTTTTTCATTGCTGTACATAGTACTGTAGCGTATCTTATGACATGATCAAAGTTTAAGTTGCGAATTGGCTGTTACCCTCGAAATTATATTTCCCCGTGATTTAACTAATCAAAACAAATCAAACCTTTGCTTATTTTGCATCTATTTACTGTAGTAGAGACATTTTTCAAGTAAACGAATTTTATAATCAGCAGAAATCGATATTACTTCAGTCCTTTGCAATTGCTTTGCTTTTATCGCTAACGGTACAATTATATCGTGCAATTCTACATTATACTTACACTATCCTGTATATGAAGCGCTTTTAGTAATTTAATCATTATTTTAGACGTTCAATGCTATCCATATCATATTTTATTACAAACAAGGGAGCGTCTTCAAAATCTATTTAGACACGTTTTATTTTAACTTATATTAAAAAAAGAAACGAAACTCTTTGTTAAATCTGTTACTGTGTATAAAATTCCCCTTGGTTTAAAAAACTTACCTTTCTACAAGTTTTTACGTATGTAACAGCGTAAACAAACAAGGTCAAGGTTGATTCTCAGTAAAAACTTCGTTGATGAGCGTTGCAAAATGCTATTCCATATATACTTTGTTACTTGCCTTTTTAAAAATATGTTGGATCTTTCGATTAGCATTTGGATTGTGTGGAGGTGTAATCTTTGCAATCTCTTGTTAAAGTAAATGCTTCTCGTTAGAATATAAAAAGCGACAGTTGGGGAAGTTAGTTGACATTCTACACTTTATCATATTCGGGAGCAATCAACCCTTTGGGTACAGTGTAATAGTTATATCGGTAATAGTGTTGATTTTTATTATGAGATTGTAAGAAGCTATCCTTAATCTCTTTCTTCAAAGGCGTATTTACACGCTACAGTATATAATGACAGTGATTAATTGTACTATTGCATTTTAACGATAGCGCTAAACATCCGTGAGCATAAACAACTGAGTTAAAAATGATCATAAAGTAACGATACGCAGCTTTACATACAAATATGTTACACCGGTTGCCTGAAACCCTAAAATATGTTAAAATATTTCTTGAAAAATCTTTTGGTGTACAAAATTTAAATGTTGTTGAACTTTGTCTCATTTTTCTTGATCTATATAGACCAGCTTCTATTTCTCTATCAGACTAAGCGATTTTTATAATGCTAGTTGATAAATTAAGGATGTCACCGTAACAGCATCATACATAACTGTCCTCTGAAAACACTGCGTGCTGTAACACCAAAACAACTCCACTGAACGTTTATGCATATATTTCCTTTCCTAATTATCAAACGACACTAAATATAGTGTAACATGTTGGCATAAATTTGGTAAAATTAAAATCAATTTAAAAACAACTGTTACTTAATTAATTTAATTTGTGCAGTTGTAGTAGTTATTTGCTAAAACTATACTTACGTATGTCTTGTAAACAATTAATTATTCATACCTGTATGAAAAATGCAACTCTGAAATTGGTTTTTAGTTTTGCTAATTTCAAATCTGTACGTATTAGTCAGAATACCGTCTTCAGTTTTTGTTGGTTGCAACTAAGTAAAACTATTCAGGCCGTAATAATTATTCACTTAAATTTTTAATTCGGCTGGAAAACTTTAATGCTGCAAAGGAGAATTTAAATCTTGTGCAGATTTGTCCTAAGTCGTTAAGACGTATTTTATGTAATTAATAAATGAATAGGTACTAAATCTAAATAATTCAAACATCTTTAAAGTTCGAACAATATAATTCACGTCGCCAGTGAAGTTAATTTGCGACGGTCATGAAGGCGCTATCTGTTATCGGATTCAACATATGAGTTAAAACATAGTCTGTATTTTGAAATATAAACTTTTGAATACAAATTGTACTTTGCTGTCGATAAGTTTAACTTTGTAATTTATGAATAAGAAATTTGTATTCACTAAACTTTTGCCCAAAGTACATTGGCTTTGATTATTTGTACATTTGTACATAACAATTGCACCTACAATTAATTATTGTGCATACAATAGTAAAAATTAGTTTTGACGTTACTTTTTAGGTACCCTACTGAATATTCACGCGTATATTTGCTTTTGAAATGCGCGGTGCACAACGCAAGGGTCTATTTCCTTTTACAGGCTCTGCTCTCCGGTGTACTTATAAAAATTAAAAGCGTGGCGCTCATTCGCACTTTTCTTAGAAACTCTCTTCTATAATACTACAGTGGGTGATCAAATTATTAGGGACACTAGTAAAAAAGTGGATTTTTTTAAACAAAGTTTAATTAATATAAGCTTTCATAAATTTTTAATTAGCATTTTATTTGTTTTTATAGCATACATAATAAATGAAAGAAAAAGAATAATTTTGGTTTAGAAAATCTAAAACATAACAGAAAAATTTAATATTTAGTACTGCCACCGTTTGAATCTATTACTGTTTGTATTCCTTTTGGCATATTTTGTATACGTTTTAGGGAATTATTTTTGATATTTTCACATGGATACCATACGTCAATTAAACGTTCAATCAACTGACGTTTATTGGTTATCAATTTCCTCGAAATATCCGTCTTCATAAGCTCCCATAGATTTTCGATGGGGTTCAGATCTGGAGAGTTTCCAAGCTAGCCCAGAACATTAATATTTTTGTTTTTTAGAAAAGTTCTTACTTTCTTGGCTTTGTGGAAAGGTACAGTCATGCATGAATGTAAAATTTCCATATGGAAACCGTTCTTGTACTTGGGGGAGCATTTTTGCATTCAACGCCTCTATATACTGGTCTTGTCACATGGTTCCATTAGCAATATAAAAGCAACCAGTTTCTTGACTACTAATAATTGACCAGATCATTTATGCTAACAGGGTATTTTACTTTGCCTATAATGCAGTCATCATTGAACCTTTCATGTCCGTTTCTCCTAATGAATTCTGATTAATCACACAAAATGTGAATTGAAGACTCGTCAAAAAAACAAATCTATAACGAAAGACGCTTCAATAAATATGTAGTTGTTGAATGTGCAAGTGGAGTTTTACCTTTTCCCAGTCATCAACTCTCCAGTTTTTGTGAGCTTTGTCCCATTGTAGGCGTTTATCCCTCATAGAGGGTGTTAAAAATGGTTTCTTGGTCGGTCACTGACAAACGGAACCCAACTCTCCAATGTTAGAAATATGGATTCCAGAATCCTGAATAATTTTAATAAAAAACCTACGTGGCGATATTCTGAGAAAGGTCTTTGGTCTTACACATACTCCAAAACACTTTATAAAAAGCTTTTTCAAAAAAGACGAGAGATAATGTATCTATAATCAAATCGATACAACTACAAAGCTTACTTTAAAAGTCAGAAAATAATGCCAATAAATTATAAATAAAATCAGTTAGAGCAAAAATAATACGTCTTTTCTGGTCATAGACAGATCAGGTACTGGGAGAAAAGACCATAAATTTAATTTTACGCAATGAATATGTACTAGATCAACGCATTTTAGAGGTTTAACAATATAAAATTCAAAATTTGTCATTTATTCAAGTGTCCCTAATAATTTGATCATACACTGTACTTATCTTTGTAGAGTGAATAATTGTTTACAGCGTTTAATGAAGATTCAACGCCGCCCACCACCCTCTCTCCGAAAAAGCTATTCTAATTGAATGACCTTTTTTAACGTCAGATATTTTTCGTTCTTTTCTCCTATCTCTCTTTTCTTTTCAATTAGAATGAAACTATTCTAGGTGGCAGCATGTTTCCAGCAAATAGATATCTTTATTATAATTGTGAGTCAATTTGTCACTCTCTTAAACCGGTATCATCGAACTGAAAGTGCAAATATAAATTTGTATAGGTAGATGTATGTATTCAAGTCACCGAGTTTTTGAAATTCAATTTGATAATATAATAAAGGAATTACAGTTAAATTGACGCAATTTGACAATAATTGTTCGTTTAGCGGGACTTTAATTATTTACCAAGTAATTTAGAAATTGTATTAAGGGTTATGTTATGTTAGATTAGGCTTGATTTAATTTTAGCGTAAGCTATGAGTTTCTCATTATTTTTTACCCTTTGTAATTCCATGATTTTCTGCAACAAAATTAGAAATTGACAATTAAGTGTAAATAAATCGAAGTTTAAATTGTGCTTTACATAAGTATTAGAAATAAATGAACACGCGCAGAGTTATAACTAGTTGCAAATCGTAAATAAATTAAAGAGTCGAAATAAAGTTTTGTTACAATTAGCTTTAGAAGTGATTCCAAATTTTCGATCGTTAACAAAACATTAAGTAATAAATAAATAAATGTAAGTTAGAATGAAAATATGGAGTCGTTATTGGTAACGCTGCATAAAATGCAGGACAAAACGGATTCTAATCAAAATGAATGATAAGAGGAAATTTTATCAGTTGAATCAAGTCAAAATGCATTATAGATAAAAATCAAATCAAAATTAAAAAGGCAGTTACGGTTGTTCAGGAAAAATAGAGCAATGATTAAAAAAAGAAATTGATCAGATGACAATCAGCAATAAATGAACACGAAGGCATCACTGAAAAAGCCGGTGAGGTAAACCAGAATTGCAACTTATTAGTTGCATCAAAATTTATTTTATGAACTACGGCTAGAAAACGTAGTAGAACGACGAATGATCTCGATTCATCATGACCATCGAAAGGAATTAGCTGCGCACATTTTCCTGTAGCAAATTATAGCATTGGAAGCTCAAGAGAACGTAAAAGCACCTATGTATGATGGGAAAACGCCTTGGACCAAGTATTATAGACAGTTCATGACAGGCACAAAATCTTGTAAACGAAGCATGGATGAGAAGGCGATAGCGCTGATAGTGGTTTTACGTTGGAACGCTTTGGGCATTTTGTAAATTATACCGCATAATCTGCAAATAATTTTATTTATTTGCGTTTGGAAATGAGATAATTTCGAAACCGATTTGAGTTCATAATGGCCTTCTTTTTAACACGGAATATTTTATTTTAAAATGTTGGTAACATTAGTAATTAACCTTATTAAACGTCAAAATCGAATAGAAAATTGACAAAACGTTCATATTCATTTGAATATGTCAAAACGTCAATGTTACCAACTATCACTAAAATTCCTAAATCAATTATATACCAAAAAAGTGCCTTTTTAACTTTCTCTTACGTATATGAAATATGGTATAGAGAAAGTCATGTTTTCGGTCCAAATTTTCAATGCCCAGTTTTTACCGGAAATACACGTTTTCAGGTACCCGAAAAACATGTTTTTACAAATTGGCTTGTGTATGTGTACGTACGTGGTCAATATATATCGAATACCAAACTTCGTAGAAAAGTGACATATTATATATAAGTTTACTACCTACCACCTTAGTACCTCCTAGTAAGAATTTCGTTAAATTCGAGTGACCGGAAGTGCCACTTTATTCTTATGATTTTTAGGTTTTTGCAATTTTCTCGAAAACGGCTTTAACGATTTTTTTTCATTCACCACGTTTCTTGCGCCTATAATGCCATATTACATGAACTAATTGGTTTCTCTGAGAAAATTTGTTGAAGTGAATTATTGAGAATAATTTCTAGAGTTAAGCAAGGTTTTGTCTCGTCAATAACTTGTATGGGTAACCGTTCCAATTATCGTCCGCAAAGTAAAACTAAATTAATATTTTAATGATTTGTGTGCATTATTTATATACTTAATTACTTTCTATTTAAATCTATAAATTATTTTTGCTTTAAATGAGCTTAAAATTTAATTATAAAACTCTTAGTACATGTATAAAAGAAATTATAAATGGATGAATTATT
>JAHWXV010462335.1:0-12973 GCA_024586415.1 Phrixothrix hirtus | reverse complement strand
AGTCAAGGACACTCCTCAGAACAATGTCCAAGGTTGTGGTAAAATCCTTGAAATACATGTAGGTCATTGACCTGGCCTTGATCAAATTGTGGAGGTCAATTATATGACCTTGACCCGATTGGGGAGGGGATCATTGACCTGACCTTGACCCAATTGCGGAGGTCACCGACCTGACCTTGACCCAATCGAGGAGGGAGACATTAACTTGACCTTGACCCAATTGCGGAGGTCATTGACCTGAACTTGACCCGATTGTGGAGGGGGTTATTGACCTGACCTTGACCTAATTTTGGAGGTCATTGACCTGACCTTGACCCCCAGCCAGAGAAGGGGGTTCTGGATCCACAATTCTGTCAAGGTCAATGGGTTAATGACCTTGACCCAATTGTGGATCCAGAACCCCCCATCTCCTACTACTATTATACTATATTCTTAACAGAAGAACTAAAAGAACAGATATATGCGTAGGTAGGAGAAACTAAAGTTTAGTATTCTTTAATTTAACTCTGAAAACATAAAAATAATAAGTTTTAAAATTAAAATAAAAATATTTACATACCCTATTAAATATTCCACTTTTTCATCTTTACATGAAACTGTTTAAATTGTATATAATACAAAATGTGGCTTTAATTTGCATAACATTTTATCTTCTAATCCTGCTCTAATGGATGATTTAATAAGAGCGTTTTCATCATCTGCCTCAATTGAATTATTAAGTAATAACTTAAAAAATAACACTTTCTATCAATTCAACTTACAACCTATCCTCATCCTTTGTTCATTTGAACAACTGCATTGATAACCTGCATTTCCGAATAGACTTGTTTTGACAAGTTAATTTATCCCTGTTCTTTCCACCAAAGTGCTTATTATTTGTTTGATTTCAAATATTAAGAATAAAGATTTTAAATAAGGATCTAAGTTTTTCTGATAAAGTTGTTACATGGTTTTATTATTACTACTACAGGATTAGAAAATAATTTTATCTTAAGCTAAATATGAAAGCAAGTGTTGTGTGATTAATTGAATGAAGTTTTCTGTACGTGTTTTGAATATCTATAAATTGTAGTGCAATTAAATCAGAAATTATGTACATGCACGTACATATACACATACAAACAATTAAATAAGAAATTTGATTTTGTAGCTATATTTCAATTACTTAAACTTTATTTTAACATTTACTTCTCAAATGTACTCATTTATTACTTTACGGACTATCTGGAATTAAAACGAAAATAGAATTTACCTTAACTTGGATAAAAATCATTAATTATTATCAAAATGTCCGCAAACGAGTGTGTTAATGTTATCATTAAGTAGATAGCGTTTATCATTTACATTTGATAATGCTAGTTTTGTTTGTTTAACAGTGTAAATGGAATGATTCAAAGATCTTAAAGTATATTGATCTTTAATTATTTGAATATGATTTTGCAGACAATTTAAATAATCATTGTTATTTTATTTTTTACTAATTTAGCCATAATTCCCTTAAGTTTTCTAATTGATTCATTAGATCCTTCTACTTGCATACTATACATCTTGCTTTTTAAACCAACAAGATTTAAAAATATGCGACCGCCGTGTTCATCGTTCATTTTACCTAACACTTTCTTAGTCACTAACTGAACACCATACGAATTTTTAACGGCATAATTAGATGTATTAAATCCATCTACATTTTCGTTAGTGAATGCATACATATCCTGACATTCCGTGGAAGAAACAAGGGAATCTGTATCGCTATAACATAAGGAGGCTTTCCCGAAAGGAAAAGCTTTTAATATAAAATTAGGATGAAAATTTAATATGAGAGTTTTAGATAAATCTGAAATTGACGCTGTAATATAAAAAGGACGATTAAAGTGTATTTCATTTCGATTTAATTCAATTGCTACCAAATTTTCATCAAAAATTGTACACTTGCGATATATAGGTAATGAAATATAATGATTTGCCCCGTATCTCCCCTCTCAGGTTGTTATTAGTTTCACGTCTCTATAATTACGTACAGATTCCATTTTTTGTTGATTACAGGATTCATCATCAGTTTACAATGATTTTGTTCAGAGATATTAGTTGCAGCAGCTTTTGAAGAAGTATTAAAATCAATATATCTTTTAAGATAAGGTAACTGTTCAAATTTTATTGCTCTATATACTTTAGTTAATTTGAAACCGGCTTCCAGAACTTGTTTCAAATTAACATAATGAATTACATCTTTATGTAGGATAAAGCCTTAAAAACAGTTTTGTATACTTCCTTCCTTGTGATGGTTGACGATGTTCGCAACAACACGGAAGTTGATTATGTAATAAATGCAATTATTGCGGATATTGCAAGTCTATTTCAAACATGTAGCCTATATCACAATAATTTGGAATGATCATTACGTTTATGTTAGAAATTTCATCTTGAGTAAGCCACTTAAAACTTCCACAAGTAGCGAATAACACATTACACTACCGTACATATTATTGGTATAAAAGTAGCCTTAAAACACCCTTGATTTTTCAGAATTAAAGTCTTTCGTATAACAATTGTTTGCTTCACTGTATCTCTTTATAGAGTCACTAATACCGCCTCTAATTGCCTTTCGAAAAATAATATCAAGTCAATATCATTTAATAAATCCAGTTTTTAACTTTTGTATACTTTAAAGCAGCATCTCAAGAAAAAGACGGAATAGTTAAATAACAAGGAGGATCTAAACCATAACGATTATAAGAAATATCTCTAAAATTTTCAAAAATTGATATTAAGGTCATTACATCATATTTCATAAAAAGCAAATAGTATTCTGTTAAATTAGTTTTTTTTAAGTTCTTGCCATACACGACATGCATGTTGATAGTCATTTTCAGATATGCGAGCCTGTTTTAGGATACTATAAAATGCCTCTTTAGGCAGTAGAGTTGTTTCATTAGATTTATTCCAATTATCTAAATAATCATACGGATTGCGAAGAAGCAATTAAATTTTCGCATTGTTATATAAGTTTACTGTAGCGAATTCATGTGTTAAAATTGAAAACTTGTCGTATGTTAAATAGGAAGCTAGTTTCTCTAAATTACTATTTAAACCTGGGATGGATCTATAAACCTGAATTTAATATTTATACCATTTTGTATCCATTTTGTAAATGATATGTAATTCTCCTTTGTTTTGGAACGAGGGATACATTGCCGGTAATATGTTTAGCTAGAATTTTGATTAATAAGTGACTATCGCAACCTGATAAATTATGAAGTACTACAGGTACTATTATTTTTATTTTATAATTCAAATTACCTTGACTTATGTACCGGACTTCTATATTCACATGTAGAATAACAATGATCTCTCACACTTTCTTCTTCAGGTTTGAAAACTTCTTCACAAGTATGACAAACCGGTGCTGAATCAAATTCTGGCTTTTGAATCAACGTTAAAGGTTTTATTGGTGTTTGTTACTTGATCAAAATAGTGACCTAGCTGATTTAAAATTCTAATTAATTCGTCAGTGAACAATTATGAAGCATCTACACCATAATGAAAGTTATAATAAGGAAGCTCCGATTTATGTTTATTATAAATGCAGTGTCTGGTACTACAAATTTCATGACTTTGAAGTTTGTTCAGTTTACTTGAATTATATTCTAAACGTGGAGAAGTATTTTTAACTAAACATTCAAATTTCCCATAAATCATAAACGGTGTTAACGATTTATTCTGAAAGTTACGAAATTGAATCGTTTCATCAGTTCTTGTTAATATAATTCTACAGTTAACATTTAGTCGATTACAGTGTAACGTATGTAATTCAAGCCATTCTTGGTTCTTGTAGTAACCCAAACACCATTCACATATAAATTTTTGCGTATAGATTAGTTGCCTGACTTCGTGCGAGCCGACTTAAGTTTATAATATGACAATAATGAAAGTTTGTAGTTGTAGATAAATTTATTTTTATTAATAAGTTTTTCTTGAAGCCTTTGAGATTCTTCCTCCTCCATGTCTGAATTATCGCTTATATTCTCTCGTTCGGCATCAACATATTTATCAGTAATTAACAATAAATTAATATGAGTAATTTTACGCGTGTCAGTTATATATAGAGCTATGACATTATGATTCTTATTTCGTGATAAACCATACACCTTAAGTGAAATTGTAGGATTTATTTTTAAAAAATGTTTAAATTGTATCGAATTCATTTATAGTGTGGATAAGATGAAACAGAATTACAATTTGTGGTTGCTGGAAAGACAACTGAAACTATGACCCAAGCAAAACAACAATTATCGCGATTTCTTATATTTACGCATGCCTTTTTAATTTAATTTCACGAGTAAGGCCCAAAAACGTTCCTGCGTTTAGACACGTGAATATTATATCTGTACATTGATTTATATTAGTACGCAATACCGAAATAGAAAGTAGCGCCCATCCGCTATCTCGTTCTTGAAATGTATCTAGACGTTGTAGTATACAATCATTAACATTTAATTTGAACCATTTTTTAGTGTTTCGTTATCTAAATCGGTAATTAAAAGCCTCGCATTTTTAATTGTAAAAGTAAGTATTCCTTTTAAAATTTCATCCATTGCACTAAACTGTTTCACAAGTTCAGATGACAATTCAATATTTATCTTAAAAGTATGGCATGGTTTATGCACTACTCTTCTCTTTCTAACTATATTCACCATTGTACGTTGAAAAAGAACGAAACAGGCCTGTAAAAACCCGTCTATATTCTTATGTGTTAAGTTTATTATATTGGCACATCTATTACGTTTCAGGAATGATGAAGTGTAATTTATCCAGGTTACTGTATCTGAACGATTTTTAGGTTTTTGAGACACTTGGTTCTCATGTTTCAATCTAGAAATTTTAAATAACGTACCGAACCCTTATCTTTTAAAATTGTCAAATTTACTGTTTTCAGGCAATTGATTAAACAATGCCTTGTATTTTTATAGCGTACATAATACGGTTTCTAGATGTTGTCTTTCTCCCAAAGTTACCCTTAACAAACCGTTTTTAATTTTACTCAATACTATGGTTAGTAATGTTATTACAGTTGTTGTATGCTTCGAGAATTTAGTTCTTTGCAATTTTATTTCTGTAGATTTGGAAGTTATAGTAAACCCTTTCTTCGTTTTTACACAAATTTTATTTTTATTAACGCGCGAGAGTTTTATTTATTGAAATTAACCCAATATCATGGCTTTTTGCATTAAAATATTTTGTTCATTAATATAATTATACTCACTTTTATCAGACATTTTAATTATAAATCTTATTTCAAACAACAATTTTAAATAGTAAAATAAGCTATTATAATAACAATGAATAACTCACAGCTATCCAGCAAATTTCATAATGATATTCTATAGAAAAATACTACGAAAAATGTTTTCTATTGTTATTAGTATTTCATCTTGAAAAACGAAATGATAATCTCAATCGTATGTTTAAACCTGCAAAACAGTTATTGCATGTAAATGAAATGTTAATAACGGTATAATCATACATATATGTATTTTATAAATTTTAAACTACATACCCCACTTCTGTTTTTAATGTTTAACAGGAAATACTATACTTATTTTCCTGAATCTTGATTCTTGTACACGCATAACTCTAGATGATATCAGTTTTAATATTAACACATAAAAACATTGAATTATTTACAATCTTGATCGCGGTCTTCATCCAATCCCTGTATGGTTACAACATGCATAGGGTTAGGCCTATTTTTTAAAGGTTTACAATCTCCTAATATTAAAGCACCTTTATTGACACCCGCATTAATGTCCTTATTAAAATTTTCAATTAACCCGTCGTTTGATTCAATTAATATATGCCGTCCATATTGGTTTGTTATTACCGCTTGTGGTTTAATAATTTCATATTGCTTATTCATGGTTAATTCGGATAGTTTAATTAATTCTTAATTGTATTTAGTTTTCCGAAGACAACTTCCATATTTACATTTCTTCGAGATCAAATTATTTCACATTTAATGGAACAGTTTTTCACAGTTGAATAATTATAATAAATATCTATAAGTAACCGATAACTGTCAAGTTAAATAACTGCATCTGATTTCACGATAATTTATTTAATTTATAAATATGTAGCGATATCTTATTAATTTATAACTAACACTTAATTTCGTCAATAGTTAAAACACTTACACCTCATTCAATTAATTACAAACACTTGATCTCCATTTTGAATTCAATTCACTTTATATGATTCCGATATCAAACGATATTCAACGAACAAACTATCCAATCATTGATACTTTTCAGAGCACGATTTGTATTTTATATAATTCAAACCCTAAGAATAAATAAACTAGAGATGTTTCTACCTGATTTCATAATAACGAATGAAAATGTAACGTTAACTTCATCCTATCCCTTCTCAATTATTCAATATATTCCCTAGTTAATACATTCTTTAACTTAAAATTTTTATTATCACCGTGTGAAAATTTTTAATGGAATGTTTTAGAATTTTATTTTCTATTGAAAACAAAATTCTTTTATTTAATACTGATTTCAAAATTGTTAAAGTATTTAGGCTAAAGCGTGAAAATTAAATTTTACAGTGGTTTTAATTTCTTTTTTCAATAGAAGGTCGACTTGAAATAGGAGACTTCTACAACATATACTATTAGTATAACTTAGATCTTTAAGCTCTGCGTGTGACATTTTTAATGAATTGTATTTTCTTTGAACAAATAATTCATTGTACAATACCGCAATTCAGTATTTCACAAAGAGGACAATATTCATTCTTAAAACCTATCTATTATATAATGCATTCATACCGCTTGTTTCTCTATGCAAAGGATTTCAATATTATTATTAATATATTATTTCAAAGCTTAAAAGTATTCTAGGTAAAAATTACCTCATGTTTTGAAAATGCAAACAAGCCATTTTCTGAATCGCTTAATTTTAAAATTTTACCATTAAATTCAAACGGATCAGTTAAACTCTCAAATATGCAGTTTCTATAGAATAATTTTAACAAAAGTATCTTATACCTGTCCTCGCATAGTAGGTTGTTTAAAATTGGTTCTGTACGTTAGTCGTATCCCAGTGTTTGCTGAAAAAGAATCGTTTTCATATCTCTTTGGATATTTTTTTGTAACATGTGAGTTATATCTTCATTGCAAACATTTTCAGTGAATTAAAATGTAAAATTGATTAATTTTCACTAGAACGAAAGTTTTTAATTTAAAGTTCGTTTTACAACATCAAATATTTCATTTATACTGATTATAAGTTTTAAATATCCTGTTGAAGTAATTTAAAATGTCTAATGGGTATAAATGGAATATTTTCACTTAAAATTCTTTTTTATAGTCTCAAATACCGTCATAAATTCAAGCTTCAACAAATACAGTTTTATAACTAAAATTCAACTTGAAACAACATTTGGACTCAAATTCTGCTTTGCATACCCAAAAATAATTTAAAATATAATTTCAAAGTTTATTTACAGTTCCAAATTACTTTAACAAGATATATAAAATTTAAAATCGATATAAATGGAATATTTTTGCTTAAAATTCTGTTTTTATAGTCTCAAATAGTGTCATAAATTCAAACATACAGATTCTGCATTATAACCAAAATTCAGTTTAAAATAACATTTTCACTCAAATTCTGCTTTACAGTCCCAAAAATAATTTAAAATATTACTTTAAAGTTTAAAAGTATTCTAAGTTTCTGATATATAAGTAATGAAATAGGTTACACATACCTTCTCAACGCTCTAAATGTAAAAATCTTAACAGTTTTCAAATCCTAACAAAGCTTAAGCAATATATACACTAATTATCGTATTAAAATTATAACTATATACGTCAATTGCTGTATAACGCCCATTGAAATTGAAATCAAACATCTATTTCACGAACAAACATGATAAGTAAAGATTTGTTTCTTTGTTTCTCATTCTGTTTGAACTAACTTAAATTAATCTATCTCCCTTTTGATTTTCCTAACACTAAGCTTAAAAATCCTAACATTTTTCAAAGTCCTAACTAATATGAACCCTTTCTTCATCCTTTCATTACAATCATAACTATATACAATTATAACTGACACGCCCCGCTTCCTCCTCTAAATTCATCACTCTCATACTACCGAAACTCCACCCTCCGAGCTTGCTCTAACCATATCTCGGAAAATTTGGTAATTAGATCACGTCCACAGTCTTTTTCTCTCTTGCACCCATATACCTACACTCTATTTTTCTAACTCACTTCTGTTTTACTCTATATTAATACGAGCTAAAGGAAATCTCAGGTCAGAGGAGTGGAAAACACTTCCTGCCCCTCAGAAAAGCCCCGCATCAACCCTCTCCTACAAGTTATCTAGAACGTTAATTGATTAACCACTGTTGCCTATGTACAGAGTTGATATAAAATCTTTTTTTACAAAATGAACGTATCCCTTAACCAGCTGTGTAGCCCTCCCAAGTTTCATGGGTAGGTGTCTTAGGATCACTTTGATGTGCTGTATGCTCTACTAACAATATGCAACAGAATTAGAAGCAAACAAACCTATTTCTTGTAATATAAACAAATCAAAGCAAAATTTACGCCCGAGGTTATATATGTACTAAGGCATACATGAAACTCTTAAATGGATTAAAAGTGGTCGTAAAGTACTGGAATTTGGGTTTACATAGTCAAAGGATGTTTCATCTTCATTTAGGATAAAAGAGGGGATAAGCATACTTTATTTCAAATTACATTACATTCTCATTAAAATTAATTTTTATTGTTCTACTACAGTTTTTAAAATTACCAGATGATATACAATTTTTAAATTACAAGATGGCATACAGCTAATGTAATAACTGTCAATTTCTTAACGAATTGATCACGTTTACATTTTTGTACTGCTTTATTTAATATTTGTACTGTAATATTTATTTCAGATAGTAAATATATCTACAATACAAGATATATTATGAACTACAAAGAATAGCATCTGCTTTACTATTACTTCTACTACTTTTAAAATTAATTCTACATATACAAGTATGTACATGTAAATTCCAGGCATTGACCACTATGAATATCCGAGTTTAGTTTTATATTACAAAATTGGCCAGTACTAATGTTCATAAACATAGCTACAACTCAAAATTATAGTTTAGTAAATGTTTATAACTTGTATTAAATTGCCCATTTAAGTTCACGTATATATTTCGTCTATTTCCTTTTCATGGTTCAATACCATTTCTTCATCCTTTACAGGAACACGATTGATTGGCTCGTAGAACTTTTTACGAAAACGTATAAGCGGTGATTTGTATACAGTAAAAGCAAATATCTGAAATCCTATAAGTATTGCAAATATTCCAATTCCTATTAGAACATGCGGAATGTGGAGATAGAGTTTTACGTAAAATAAAAATTGTCTGGGCATCTCTGCATCAATATCTATCCACGCTAACGGAAGGATTACCTTAGGAACATTTTCGTATACACTAAAATTGCATGGAATGTACTTATGAATGAAATATAAGTGTTATTCTATTGAATTATACACAAAGAACGTCCGTGGCTTATTCATTGTTATAAAGATTAGGTAAAGTAGATACGGCTATAGAATGATTTGTACGGTTTTGTGAATACTAAACTTTCGTTGATTTGTTTTAGTCGAATATTGTTGCAGATTTTGTAGAAATGGCTTCTGTTCAGAGATATGCCTAAACGTAACTATTGTAGTGTGTTCAATCGGTGAGGTGACTACTAGGAATTAGTTTGGAACCATTTTTGATGCAAAACGCGTCGCGAAGAAGTAAGGTAACAACCAGCCGCTTTCTCTCGACGAAATAATTGAGAAAATCAGTGCGGCTTTCTTTCGTAGCATGGGAATGTACATCAGGCGTGCATCGAGAGAATCTTAAATTCCATCGTCAACAATTCGTAAACCACTGCGTAAAAGGCTAAGCTTATACAAAGTGAAGTTTGCTTAAAAAACTAAAGTAATCATTGAACCAAATAGAAATTGATTTGTGGTGGATACATCCAATCTCGCAAAACCCAGAATTTCAGTATAATGTAGTGTGTTCTGAAAAAGGAACTTTGCACTTATCGGGCTTAGTCTGTAAACATAATGTACGCATGTGGAGGTTGAAGTGAAATATATCTTCAGGAGCATATTAGAGACTCTTTAAATACCAGTGTTCCATGCAAGTAAGACAGGGCCTATTTGATTGAAATTTAGAGAACTACTGAGCGCTAAATGAAGGTTTTCAAAATGTTACATCGGGCGAGGGGGTCCATTCTCTAACTACACCACTCCCCACAAATCACATCCTTTAACTTTTACTTATAACTGGGTATATTATACTACGTTGCCAGATTATAACAGATAGATTTCTTGCAACTATAAATACTTAGTGTGACGGCTTAAAGAAATAATTACTAAAATAACGAAACACCGTCTAGCTAAACGGTGGTTCACTGACAGATATCTACAGGTAAAGGGGTGTTCGATTTACAAATTAAACATATACTTAAACATGTAGTAACCATTTTAATTTCATATTGAATATCACAGACAACTTTCGACAATCTTGCAGAAGCTATAGCTATCTATAGAGAGATCTCACCTCACACGTTAGATAAGTAAATTTTATTATCCGCTTTACTCATAAACTAAGTACTTCACATGTTAATATTATTATCTTTAATTTTGAATATTGAACCATTAAGCAAACAGTGAGCCAAATTGCAAAATAAATATGTTACATCCTATATTTTCCGAGTAATTAAAATCCGGAAGCTTCAGCCAAAACTGTACACTTTTTCTAAACTTTCATCCTAGAGATGCCGTAGTGTTTCATTCTTCAGTTTACAAATTATCAAAGAATTAATTTCGTTGCTCTGTGAAGAAATCACGAGCCAAAAGAAGAAGAATTCACTCCAAAATAAATTCGAACTCTAAGAATTAGCACGTGTAGAATAAACATAAAACAGCTTACCAGAGATTAAAACGTAGTTACATAAATTCTGCCTACTTTTCGGAATTTGCCGTTAATGAGTTAATTACATAACCCTCATTAAATTAGGACAATTTTAAAGTCCCAACAGAAACGTAAAACATTTACAATAAACCAGGATGATTATTGAAATCTCAAATGCAATTCTAAACGACCTTCCTCTTTAAGCATGTGGCAGAAGTGAAATCGTTTTCGGTTGATAATTATCAGACAAAAATAAAAACATAGGGTTAATATAGATGCCAAACTTTTAAGAAAGTGGAGCATAGAACACACTCTTTAATAGAATTTCGGTAACTAAACGTAACTTTTAACTTAAAATATTTGATATATATTAATCTGATGAATAAATGCGTTAAAACTTACATTTCAAATTTATTAAATGCGTAAGCATTGTTTTGGGTACGCAAAATACAGTTTAGGCCGTAACAAAATATGAATGGATTGCTTCACTGAACCTGGGGGGAAGTGGAGTATCGGTTATATATCGTTTATGGCACTAACCGCGCTCATGTATAAATCTTGTGACTTCTTGTATGAAACTACTGCAGTTGCTCAAAAAAATTTAGCTATGTTCGTTCTTATTTCTCATCATCTCAAACCACAGAAGTTCGTGATGTATATTCTGTATACTTACATACATACTTACAGTATATTTTTAATTGGGTGCACAAGCATATTTGATTGCACTCGCAATACTACCTTCAGGGTAATTCCAGTTGTCTGAATAGAAACATTTAACAAAATAGAATATATTTTAGCAAAACATGTAGGTTTATATTTTGCAACCAATTCAAAATTTGAAATTCAAAACAAGCACCCTAGTAGAAATTTTATGTAGAGGAAATGTATAAATATTGGTTAGGTATTTAAATATTGATCCAATGTTAATGTAATATTAGTAGCATGTAAATTATCAATAATAGAATCGTATGAACTTGAAATATGTAAGCAATATTGGATCATTATGTTTGTTTTAAATGTTTAACTAATATTGTATTTATATTCGATTTTTGTTGAAAATGTATCAAGTTATTCAAAAGTAAGTTCCCAGGTTTAATTGGCCATTGGTTTGCTAATTCTTGAGATGCTGAAAAAACAAAAACACCATTTTGTTTGTAAAGAAACGTGATTTTATTATAAAAAACAACAAATAAGTAAAAATTAAAGATATGCACCTCCATGCTGTTCAATGGGATATAGTCGTTCTTCTATGCTATGAACTGCACTGTAAAGGACATTCACTGGAATGTTTTCAATGACGTGATATGAATTGTTTCAATTCCTCAAGAGTGGTAGGTCTACTAAGAAGCACCCTTTCTTTAAGGTAACCCCATAACCAATAGTCAGCTGAATTAATATCTGGTGGCCTAGAAGGCCATCTGTTTGGAAAATGTCTGCACTTTTATTTTGTATGGATACAACTTAAGCTGCCTTCTCAGAATTCGCTATACTGTTGAATAACTCATCTCCAAACGCCTTCCAATTTTATTAGCACTACAAATACTATATGCAGAATTTTCACTAACTTCTTAAACTTCTTGTAAAACTAGAGCTGCACTGACTTCATTTTCTACCAATTTTGGTCTACTTGAATGCTTTTTGTCGGTAACCGAATCAGTTTCTTCAGATTTGTTCACCGACTTACGAAATGATTTTACAGAGCAGGTTCCATTTCTCAGTGCATGTAAACTTCGAAATCTTCTCAATGCATTGGGATATTGCCTGTTATATTCATAATAGCACTGAAGGAGGCGAATACGAACTTGTAAAGGAAAAACCATGATGAAAATAAAGATTATCCAAGAATTATTCCTAGTATTCTACAACCTATTTATACAAGCGTGACAGCCAATAGCAACGAAAGTTAAACAAATGTATATCGAAAGAAACCTCACGCTCCTATAGCACAATGATATATATATATATATATATATATATA
>JAHWXV010462326.1:0-12327 GCA_024586415.1 Phrixothrix hirtus | reverse complement strand
CCTTTTTACTAAATTTATTTTAATAATTTTTGCTTTTTATAACTAAATATTTAGATGCTCTGTTTAATATTTTTGTAAGTAATTTGTTTTTTATTTTATATTAATCTGTAATATTTATATTTTAGAATTATACTTATGATTAAGCTAATTTATTAGCGAAACGTCATGTTGACATTAAATTTATATAATTCTACATCTACGATTATTTATTGACCTATTACCTCAAATAATAATTATAAACCATAATTTAAACATTTTAAGGTTAAATTATATAAATATTTAAACATTATTATTAATTTATAAATCTTAATAAAAATTTATGCAAAAATTAGCGTGACAGATAATTGATACCTTAAATATTCTTACCTAAAAATTGTCAAAAATTCAAAATAAACAAAATTGACACGGTAGTCAGGAAATTACCGTGACAAACTCAAATGAAATTTAAAATGGGCCAAAGAAAGTCATGTGTTGTCTCACACCAGATTTTTTTATTTTGATTTTACTAAGTCGACTTTGCATGATCTTTGCAACGTGCTACTGTTAGTGAAAAAAACCCAAAACAGTTTTTGGAAATTTAAACTACAGGGACGAAATTCAGTGAGGAACCACAACAGTATATAGTCATTTAAAATGTAATTTTAAAAACGAATGTAAATTTTGTTCCAGTCTTGTGTTTATCATTGTCTACCGAGTGGGTCGCGCTTGCAATAAATCAAAAATTAGAGCTCAAGGTAAATTATATTCCACCAATGGCTCGTTATTTTTAGCATCATAATATTTCGGATATTCGAATTATTAATACACACAACCAGACCGAAAGCTTAAGGATGAGTTCATTGTAAAAGCTTTGGTGTAAAATATCTTTAGTTGAATTATGGTTTGTGTTCGGGTTTAAAATTTTACTGGTAAACAAAATTAGAGGGCATGTCAAAGATTTTTCCAATAGTAAATAGTAAACTACTTTTAAAAAGAATGCTTTCAGGTCACGTAAGACAACAAATTACTTGCAATTATTCTATTACTCAAAGTAATTTATGTACAAGGGCAATAACTTTAAATTGACGAAGATTCGTCGTTTCAGTTCAACACGTACTAACCTTGCGAATCGCATAAAATTATGTTATAACAAGAACTTACGCGCAATCTTGCAGACACATACATACAGGGATTAATTAAAAAATTAATTTACATAACATTTACAAAACGTTACAAAAGCGACATTTTAAAACTAAAACAACTTCCAAATATTCCTATAAACAGTTTTCAAACTGTACATTGCTTTAAATCGATGGTTGTTTCCCAGCTCGAACAAGAAAACCGCCAGTCTGCGGTTTCTCAGGAAGTAATTTGTTAAACTTTGAAAGCGTTATTTGCTATTTCCGATAGTTCCCTAATTTACTATGAAAAATGACGACTGCTCTTTTGGTTATTGTTTAAAGTTTTAAGCTTGAAATTGGATGCACTAAAGCTCTGAAATTGGCAAATAGAATTTCCTAAATATAAAACAAAATATACGTATGAAACTAGATGGGACTCCTCCTGTGCCACCCGTCCTCTCAATAGGAAAATTCAGGTTTAAATAAGCGCTCACAGGTGGCCCTGCAGAGTTTTTTTCCTATTTTTAAACACAGTCAATAAATTATTAATGTTTATGCCGCTGTACGTTTTGTGTAATTACATTTTTACATTTTAAATTATTTTATGGCTTAATGATTCAAGTATGCCGAGTCTTTCAGCTAACATTGCGCCTCAGCAACCAAGCATTTTAGGTATATAACCAATGGAGGCGTCTTTTCATAAGCGTATTACTGCTATAAGGACATGATTTCCCCTTCTAGTTTAATCGAATTTTACATGTTTCTTTCGAGTAGTGCATAGGGGAGTTTTTCCGATTGTAATTATGCTCTATAAGTTAAAATTTAAAAATTTAATTTAGTATGTTCAAGAAACCCAAAATAAAAACAAACTTGAAAACTAGGATAATAAATGTCCGAATTGGCGGCCTGCTTCTTGCTGGCATAACATTGTGCGCTATAATGGCGCCCTTCTGGTAGCTACTGGTATCCGTTCTGACCGATAGGAATCTCTAATCTGTGTTGTTAGTTTTAACCATATTTTTTAAGACATCCCATAGGAAACAACCTAATGCAGTCATATCTGATGACCTCGGATGCGAACAGCTCCATCTGTCATGTAATCATTCATTCGTTGTGAGGTGGTGTTCTGCCTTGTTGAAAAATAAGGCACCGGCATATGTTGAGGGACATTTCTTCGACAAATTCAAGTAATTCGTTTGTCAAAAGCTCACGACACCTTTCTAATGTTAAATTTCCATTATAGGCCGTACCAGGCGAGATCAGATTAGACTGCAGCATACATTTAAGCGCCAAAGAATGTTCGTGTCACTGCAAAAGTTACAATCATATCGATTCATAATATCGTTACTGATAAAACGAGACCAATCGCTATACAAAATTTTGTTTAGAATGGTTACATCATTACAGTAGCTTAAGAGAGAGCTAGGCTACAAATTCCAGACGTCGGTCATCATTTCAATTTGTATGGGTGATACTTATTTGCTTTAAAGATATAAGGGACCGATTAATCAAAAATTTCAGTTTGTTCAGCAACGCATTTTACGGAAGAATGAGGATCCACGATGACAATGGTAAGGGCATTAATAGAGTATTTTTCATTCCGAACAGGTCTCTATCGATTTCGGTGAGCATTACTAGACAAACTGTCTTTTGAGGTAAATAAACGAATTAGGATGAGGAACGACACGGGTGACGTTGTGCGTATGCTGCAGCTTCCCTTCTAGAATTTTTCAAACACTTTTTCACTTAAATCCATTTTTAATTACGTAATCGTTGGCGATTAGACAAATAATTTTTGTATTGACAACAGATGACAGTTGTTTTTTGTTTCATTTGTTTCAGCGAACATACTAAATTAATCCAATTTAGACTCACAGAGTATGAACGATTAAAGTTTCCTCCTATGAATAGCGCGAATTTTGAAAAATTCGGCACATGTGAAAAGCCGTACAAATAAATGAACAGTTACCCGCAACAAATTTTGTTTAAAACATAAAAGTTTGTGCTTTCTTTCAGCGTGTAACAACCCTTTGAAGCTCATAACTACGAGATTGCTGGACACGTTGACCGAAAATGCAATGCATATCAAGTGTGGATATAATTCTATTTATACTGGCAGATCCATCTATAGGAGTATAAAAGATCGAAGTTTTCTCCTATGAACGTTGAGAACTTTGAAAAATTCGGCACAAGCGAAAATCCATAAATCTGTCATCAATCTTTCATGTATAAACTACTCCTATTTAAAACCTCTGCCAGTCTAAATCGGATTATATCCACACTTGATATGTGTTTATGGGTAATTAGTATTTTTAATCAATGTTTCTAGTAACCTCTTACTGATTAGCCTCAGAGGGTGAAACCAATTGTATACGAGTGGCTGCGACACATTGCATGAAAGCATAAGCTTTTATATGTTTAGCTACTTTGTTAGGTTATATAAATTTTTATGTCCTAAAGGTCATGCAACTGTTCGTTTATTTTTGTTTTGATAAGCAGTTTTATGGCTTTTCACCTGTGCCGCATTTTTCAAAATTCATGTTACTCGTAAGAGAAAACTGTAATCTTCCATATATAAATTACTTCTATTTAAAACCTATGGATGACTCTGCCGGTCCAAATCAGTATGTGTTTATAAGGAACTTGCATTTCCAATCAGCATTTCCAGAAACCTTGTACTGATGAGCCCCAGAGGACGAATCCAGTGGTATACGAGTGGCAGCAATACGTTTAATGAAGTACGAGCTTTGTTAGGTTATACAAACTTTGCGGTCAGAAGTCCTACAACTGTCTTGTTATTTTTACTGTGGTAACAGTTTTATAGTTTTTGACTTGTGCCGAATTTTTCAAAATTGTCGACATTTATAGGAGAAAACTTCAATCCTTTATACTAAATTAAATTTTTAAATTTTAATTACGAACTTACGTTTTGTTATAAAATTACATTTATAGTGCATCGTTGCAATCGCAAAAAATCCCCTAACTACTGTATGAAAAAAGCTGCACCATTCTAGAAAAGTATTGGGATTAACTTCGGCTTAAACCGGAAGCAGACATGTTTCGATATGCTCTTGTCTACTTCGTTTGGTAGCTGATTAGCAAGTTTAATTAAATGTTTTATTACGTTTTAATTTACATAATTATTGTCTGGTTTTAGACAAACTATTTCGAACTGTATTGATCTTTTTCAATAACTTCAGGGAAAAGACCTTTTCAAATAACGGACGCTAAACTTTACAGTTCCGTATTTCCTAGAAATAAAATTAACATAATCTTTCTATTCAAATAGTTACGTTAAACCTCAACCATCTCATCAATTTTGTATAATTAACGATTTTACTATATTTCACCAAAGTGAATAACAACGTCTTTACGTTGTATACATTTAATTTAAATAAATAAAATTTCACATCAACAATATTCTCATTTAAATCTTAAAGAAAACATTTTATATTTCCAATCCCTTCCGTTACTTCTCTATACATACGGTTATGACACTTTGTAAATAAGAATTTGACACAATAGCATTGTTTGCAGTCGAGAAAGAGCTTCTGGTTTTTTAACGTGTTTATTCAAAGTAAAACAAATTTTTAAAAATTTGAAATAACGAGCATGAAGCACTCGCTTTTATAATCAAAATGAGTTGATAAAAACATTTACGGTTTAAGTTGCGTTTATATTATCTTCGATTTTAAATACTTGAGCTTCTTTCTGGTTATTTAAATTCCTGGTAAACTGTATTAAATTCCAATTCAAATCTAGCGGTAACTATTTTAAGTTGCGTTTTACCAATTAGATTTTATTCTCCTGTTTACCTTAGGAAAATTTAATTTACGTTGGTTTGTAAACTTGTCAATGGCACAATTATACATACATAATGCAAAGTAAGATGATTTACATTTCTAACTTCAACTGATTTAAATTCGTCTTCCGCTTGATTACTTCGACAGCGTTAACTGTCGCACAAGAAAAGATAACACAAAATTGCGTCTTCTAGTTTTTATAATATTCGACATCCCACTCCAATATTTTTCTATTACCCAATAAGCGTCTTCCAAATTTCAAATTCTTAGTTTCGTGCTTGAGATGGCAAACGTTAAATTTCTGTTTTAATGGCGATTTTTTCCTTTACGCTTCAAAGCTTCAACCCCGGTTGTTTTTCTATGACGTCGGCAAATAGTGCTTCCCTTTGGCGGCATCTTTGCCTTAAAAGATTTTATGTAAAATGTTTCTTGCACAATTCCATTTTACATCCCACTACTTCGAAGTTATTATAAAATACGTATTTTAAAATTCACTCGCGTTTTGTTTATTACGGTGCACCTTAAAACTTGTAAAAATATTTATTTTTATAGCCTGAGAAATTACTGCTAATTCTATATTATACTAAATTATTTTAGAAATTTAAATTAAATGGTAATTTGTATAAATTTCTAATGTTAGAACAACGTAATTGTTTAATTATTAATTACGGTGTCTAACAATGCTTAAAATATCTGATTACTGAGATATTGAGTGCACAAAATTAGCTGAGACCCGGTATTTTATGTTAATTTTAGAAATTTTATATCCATTTTAGGTTGCTCCAAATTGTCGTTTTTTTTACTAAAGTTCTAAATATAAATTGCAATGCCACAAAATGCTTTCAAGCGATAAGCAGTTGATTGCAATTTTGTCCTTGAAAAGTACAATCGATATAATTTATGTCTGCAATAATATATTTCACATTGACCTTATCTAAGTTTTCATTTTAAGTAAAGCTAATTTAGGTAGCTCCCTTGGTAACTTCAGACCAGGCGAGATTATTTAACCGTCCTTGTTCTATTTTACGAAAAGTAGACCTCCGTCATATAGCAATCTTCGGTAGCTAACAGGTAAATTTTAAATATGTCTCATTAGTGAGTTCAAAGCGTCTGAATTTCGTGTTCCATAAATTGTAATCAAAATCTGATTCGTCTAGAACTTGCGCATTCATTTTCTGCGACAACGCTTCGTGGAATTCGATCCGCAAATAGCTTCTATATTACTTCGAAGTGTCAATAGTTTTCTATAATACTTGTTTGGAATACTATTTTTATCGAAGTATGCGTAAATTTGTGTCAAAGCATTTTTGTAACCGTTAAAAATAAAGATATTCCTTTTACTTGGATTATCGTTAATATTCAATTTAAGCTTTTTATTAAACATAAGTAGTAATTGCTAAATGGTGACAATGCATTTGATGTAAACACCTTATCTATGTCTTTATTTATTAATTGTGTTAAACCTGTAGTTTTCAATTTTAATTCTTACAATTTTTTATCTAGGTTAAAAGTTCAAGAGCTTGACCTTACTCAAACAACATAAACAGTGTCGATTTGCGATAACGTTTATCTACCTCCACATGCCTCTACGTTACAAAACGCGGACATTTTCATAACTTAAAAATCTTTAATCAACTTATTACAATTAATTACCGAGATATTAAATTATTTTTAACTTTCTAGTAACTTCTAGAATAAGTTGTATAACGTATTTTTGTAAATATTATTTAAACCATCATGAATTATATGTATTTGCTATAATTAAATTAACCGCTTCTAAATACTATTCAAGTCCATCTAATTGTCCATTACATAACCAGGTTTATTAGCGAAAAACGATATTATGCATTAGTTTCCTTTTTTCAATTTTTGATAATTTATTTATATAGATTGAGGCACTTTGGCTATAATAAAATAAAATATTCTTAACGTTCTAACATAAAAGTATTCGTACGAGAATTTGTTCTCACCTTTTGTAAACAAAACCGATAATTTAAAATTCAATTAATACCGTTACTCGAGACTGCACTGTTTCATAAATTCGTTAAGAAGAATTGCTTCTCATTGGAATTACAGGACACCCCGATTCCTTGTTATTATAAGAAACGTTATATCCTGTCTTCCATAAAGTTGTCGATTTCACAAAATATGTAATTTTAACTAATTAATTGTAAACATAACCGAATAGAGCTTTTTACAATAATTAATCTAAATAAAATGCCTTTATGCAAAAATTCGCTAAGCTTACTGGCACTCAACATAACGAAAATAGAGGGTACTTTTAGTGGTACTAATCTATTTTTCGTTAACTTAGAAATGTATGAACAAGGTTAATCTTTCTTTATAAAATGCCTGAAGGTTTACTGACATGATTCGGGCACCAATTTTATTTTCAAAATTAGGTAAAAGACAATTTAGTTCCAGATGTAAATACCTTGTTTCAGATCTTTGCGAAGATTAATTGACCGATACGTGAAATTCGAAATTCCATGGTGTTTAGAAAATTTTTAGTGCGTTTTGGAACACAGAACTTATACAAAACATAGAAAAATAAGTTACAGTAAAGGTAGAAATTTTGTTCATTTTCATTTTGGGCAAAACTTGGGAATCTTCAGGGATAAACTCCGTCGCGAAAGAACATTCTGTAAATGAAATTAGCTCTCATTTCTACCAAAATTTTACATCATCTGGATCTTCCAAATTTTGGGAAAACCGTAAACAAAATTTTGATAAATTTTATTTAATTTTTTACGATTAAGTAACAAATTCCGTACTGGTAACAACTTGTTTTAACATTAACTTTTGAGTTAAACGCAAAATAATCCCCAAAACGGGATGGCAGATGTTGCGCGCACTAGAACTGAAACTGTCGACGAGCAATACCTAATGTCGTGTAGTGCGCACGCAAGTTATAGAAGCACAGTTCTAGAAAACTTTAAAATATATCTTACCTCGAAGATTGTGGTAATTGAGAAGAACAAATTGGGTACGGTCAATGCTAGCAAAATGAGAAGTCGGGTTTAATCATTTACGTGAGCTTGAGTTTTTAGTTAAAGCATTTCTTGTTCAGTTATTGCGTTAATTTAAAGCCCCTGGCAACATCCTCGATTTTTTGTTTCTTGCAAATGCCTCTCTGTACTAACTATTAATTATTTTTATTTTAGCGGTGTTTAGTTCCATATTCAACTTCAGGTCTAAAAATAAATAAGATTGCCTAGACATGTTAATCCAAGTATTTTTAAAAATAGGTACATGGATGTGTTTGATCTTTATAACAAATTACTAAAAGTTGAAGCTAATTAGGACGACCTAAAGCGGCATTCGCGTATTATGATTATAATTTTTCGTTTAAAATTAAAGGTTTTAGTAAAAAAATGTAAGACAAACCAAATATTATTAAAAATACAATAAATAACCAGTGGCGGCTTGTAATTATTATTACAATTAAAAAATTTTAATGGATAGGTTCGAAATAAAACGGTTTTATCCAAAAATATTACAAAATGTCCACCCAATTGATGAGGAATTTAAATTAAAAGCCTTGAGCTTATATCTATGTTAAGCTAAAAATATAGAGGACTCAGAATCATGGAAATGCACTCAGTTTTATATTAAAGAGGTTTCACGAAACAAATATGCACTCGTCGTATGATATTGCTTTCGAGAAACAAACGACCGTGAACGGAAAGACTACTTCAACTTTTGAACCACAGCCACAATCAAATGTTATTATATGAAACAGAGCTCATTTTCGTACTGAAACTCGAATAAAATGCCGTCTTTGAAAATGCATAATAAAATCTATGGTAAACGGAAGATTGCTGCAATAATAAAATATTGACGAAAAGGCTTTGTATGTACTTGACTCCAAGAAACAAATTCAAAATAATAAAAGCTAATGTGAAAAATGCACATTTGTATTACAACCGAGAAAACCGAGCATGCAATAAAATTGCGTTAATTTGCAGCTGAGAAATGCTCAGACAATTTATTAAAAACGACTTAAATGTCAAATTTTAAAAAGACGCTCTCTTTGTGTACCTATATTTGTCAATAATTATCAATTCTGCCGATTTTATATTTTGCAGTACCCTGTTATCCAACTTATAATAATCAAATACGCTCAAGAATTATTAGTGCATTGCCACTTTGAAGTTTAAGTCGTTTGCAATGGCCGTTACGCTGCGCTCATCTATGTATATAAATAGATTCGAAGTATTTTTCTGTATCCGGAAAGGGGATCCATCCGTATCAGTGGTGAAGAAAGAACGGGAGAAACGGGAAGCGTGAAAATAAAAGTCACAAGCTATCTCTAGACATATAAAAAATTTAAGCATAGAAGTGAACCTATACGCTAATTTGGACCTTAAGGTGGTAATGCAGATATAATGCTTAGGATAGCACAAGAAAATTAGTTCAATTCTATTTCTCTTAAATGAGGCCATCATATGAATTTCAAATAAGGATTATTTTGAGCGTAAAGTTAAAATGAGACTAAACGCAATGTCGAATATATTAAAAAATGAAATCCCTTGTTTTATAAATTTATTATAAAAAGGACGGGAGATTAGACAAATCCCTTTAAATTTGGGATAATATTTAAATTTTTAAGAATTATTTTTAGAACTTATTTTGGTTTAGTAAAAGTTGCTGCCATAGAAAATCATCAGTAAACTATTTCAACTTATAACACCAAAACAATATGTAAAACATTTTTCAACAATACTGTACTAAAGGAATGTGTTTTTCTCACGCTCTTTCTTGAAATATATTTAGGAAACAGTCCGCCGCGCCTCTAGCAACATGATTCTATTAGTTAGAAATTCTAAAAAGTAAGGAACGATGTACGAGGGGTACCCTATAATAATTGGAAAGCTTCTACGTCCGTTGGAGTGGCGCCATTTCCTTATGAAGACCAAATGCTGTAATGTTATTTCCTTATGCTTGCAAACGTGTTCCCCGATTTTTGCCATGGCAGATCATAAAGAATGAAATTAGGGAAAACTGTCGCTAATACCGTAGTAATGCTGAAATGACAAGTAATGAAATTTAGTGTTGTGGGCACGACGTCGAAACCTAACAGGAAGCCAATGGAAAATATTAAATTCGCGAAGGTACAAAAGAGCACGCCAAGTCCAATTGTGCGCGATGACAATGCTGACTTATTTTTTTGATTTGCGAGGAATTGGTGCCACCAGGCTGTACGATTAATAACCATTTCTACATTGTCGTTTCGAAGAGATTGCGTAAAAATGTGCAACCAAAATACTCAGACATGTGAAAGGATGGTGATTGGCCGCTCCACCACGACAATGTTCCTGGCGACACTCCTCCCCTATTCAACAATTTTTGGGAAAAAATATGTCAGTTGTTCCACAAAAGCCCTATTCGCCCGAACTCGCTCGGAATGATTTTTTTCTTATTCCCACATATGCCTATGTGAATGAAGTGAAAGCAAATTCTCTGCAGGTCCTGAACAACATCCCGCTGAGGTGTGTCAAAATTGTTTCTGGCAGTGGGAAAATCGTTGAAACAATTGCATCGCGTCGAACTGATGCTACTTTGAAAGAGACTAATGAATTTGTACATACAAATTAAAAGCGAACATCGTAGGTGGCGACTTCAAAATAAGTATACGCGAAGGATGTTTACCAAAACGTGTGTCATTGTAGTTTCTAGGTTTACGCTTCGATATATGAATTTTATTCAGCTATCTTCACCTATACTTGGTTAACGCTATATATTGACCGCTAAAAGACTTACGATTGGGCACCAATGATTTTTTGGACGACCTCGTATGGACTCACGCACTACCGTGGCATATGAACCTGGATCCATTTTATGAGTCTAAATTGGAAAAAATGGAACAGCGAGAATATTTTGCAGAATAAGTATCGATACGGCTGTCCACAAAATATAATCGTTTTGGACCTTTATTAGATTTTGACAAATTAAGCATGATGTACAGGAAGAAGGAAGAAGGGTTAAACACAACAACGTGAACAAGTTTAGTAAACCTTTAATCTGAAAACAAGGAACAAAAGTACGACGAAGTTTTAAGTCGGTGCCTGGAGCAGATAATTCAAAACAAAGAACAAAAGAATGATGTTTTATGAACTTGAGACTGGTTAAGGTATAAATCTGTCACAGATTAAACTGTCAAAACTTTTAGAAACATTTTCGACAGCTCAGTTGTGCAGTGCGGATGAACTTAGATTCTATTTAAAAATTGCGAAATTGAATAAATCGCCGCCCTTTATTTTAACAAATCGTTGTTCACAGGAAATCGATGACTAAAGGGGCTATCAACGTCGGCTTGGGAATTCACAGCTCTCACAATGCTTTTTAATAACTAACTAGCATCAAGTACTACTGCCACTATATCTCTGAGATCCCATTACAACATTCATACAGTCTGATATAAGTTATACAAATGAATGCGTACTTAAGTGTTCAACATCTTAATTATAAAACACAATCCAGGTTTGCTATCCGCTTTACTATCGTACATTTCTCACAAACTCCTTTTCTTTTAACCTTTTTGACCTTTTGTGGCCGGTTTTTAAAAATTCAATCCATTTACGGCATATCCTTTATTTCTTGACTTACTTATGACGTCAAGTAGTTGAGGCAAGTAAAAATAGTAAAATTGTCAATTGACATATAAAAAGGGGAATTTCTAAGTTTGAGCTTAGTAGTTGCCGAGAGTGGAAGTGAATCGGGGAATGCCAACGGCTTTGTCGCATGTAATTTCCAAGAGAATGGGTGCCAGAGGTTTTGATGAATGGAAAATAAATATTACTGTTAAAACCGCCAAAGAATATCACTGCATGGGCGAGATCAACAATTTCGAAATAAATTTGACGAAAGATGTGAGACAGTTTCTTAAGGAATAGGCTGTACAAACAGATGTTGCATCAAGTGATGAACAAATGAATTTAAATTATAAACTGCAAAATGTTTATCAAAAATACAAATGAATGCCAATAGATATTTGCTTTTACAGCAAAAATGACAAAATATGTTATTTAATACTGCAACTAAAGTCTAATCGATTTACATAATAGGGAATCAGTGTAGACAATCTTGAATATCAGAAGATTAATTGTGAAGTTGGGGCGGGTTCAACGCTACTAGACCAAACTGTATATGCTTTAAGCGGAATTAATCAAAATAGTCCGCCGCCACTTATTCAATTGTCAACATAAACGAGGAAAGATTATAAAAGCTGCTTAAAAGATGAAACACTCTGTATATACCTAATCCTTTAATGCGAAAAGGATTCCTTAACGAAAATCAATAAATAATTCCATCACTTACGCAAAGGTTGTAACGTGCCTTTACCTGGCATTTATTTTAGTTTGGAATAAATAATTAGTTCAATAATTAGCAAACACAAACTAAATGCGAAGTCCAGGTAAAGA
>JAHWXV010462251.1:0-10763 GCA_024586415.1 Phrixothrix hirtus | reverse complement strand
AAAGAAATATATATATATATATATATATATATATATATATATATATATATATATATATATATATATATAGTGGTTTAGGAGGAAACTGCAATATTTGGAGAATGTTTTCAAGAGGTCAAAGTAAACAAAAGGGTCAGATAAACATATATCCTAAAACCAGCGGTTACGGAGATATTGACTGGTTCTTTATTTAAAAGTTCGCGTTGCAGTCATGCCGAATTTACAGTATTTCTGGATAGGAAACTGCAATATTTGAAAAATATGTTTAGGAGGTCAAAATATGCAAAAAAGCTAAATAATAGTTGGTCCGATTCTCGACCCTTATGGAGATAATAGATAAATAAATAATTAGCAAAGCAGCCCTACCATAAAATTATACGCAACACGAAGAATTAATTCCTTGTTATTGGTCCATGTACTACAGGATATAAAACCATACGTTGTCAAACGCCAACGGCGGTGCACTTCTCAACTCCTTTGTAAATTACTTGTGAAGCGCATCAAAATACATGGTGATTATGTTGTATGACAGCTGCGAAATTAATAATGCAATCTAATAGTCGCTCTTGTTTGCACTTGTGTTGCGTACACTAAAGACTTCGGCCACCCCCAGTGTGTCCTAGCAATGGTGTTAAACATGGGGATCTTGGAAATCCTAAGAGGTGGAGATTAGGTTAAAAGAGAAAGTGTTCAGCATCTTGAGGGAAACTATGAATCGCAATGAAAGTTTTAAAATTTTTATTTGTTTAAGCTCTGTAGCGGAAAAACTTACATTTTCCATTTTCTTTTTCAGCTTCTAACTTTTCTATTTTCAGAGATACATCCAATATCGAAGGGACATTATTCAGACAGTCTTTTGAATAGATTACGAATATTGTAGCAATTTTTCAAAATCCTGCTTCGCTTTGACGATATAATGTAAACTTGTAGTTTTTTAGATACAAGCTGTAGGCGGCCATAGATGTAGTAAAAAAAGCTCTCCATTTTCTTTTCAATGATACCAAGTTTGATGTACTTATTTTTTAAAATAATGTAGTTATATCAAAGAATTTTTTATTTTAAATTTATAAATATAAATTGATCTGGATTACTCTGGCAATCAAAATATCATGAAAACAAAATTTTTTGTTTCAAAATAATAGTTGCTGTATGTATTATTTGGCGATGCTCAAAATTTTAATTGTTCTTTGAGTCTTTTAATAAACTACATGAATGTTACATTAATTTATTATGGAGCCCTTCAGTAATTTAAGGAAGTTTGACATTTTGTCTTGTTACATCCTTTGTCACAAAAATTCTGCGAATGCAAGCGAAGCATACTTAAACCAATATCCGGAACGCAGACAACCATCTTAAACTATGTTTAGCCTGGAGGTAAATATAGAAGAGCAAGAAAAACTATCTAAGCCCAAATTTATCCCGTGACGAATAATGAAGAAATTGAAAATATTATGTTGCAAAGTGTGACGATCCAAATATTCAACCAGGAAAATTAAATATTCCACCGAGATACCTAAATCTACAATTCATTTAATTTTAAAAGTACAAGTTTCATATTAGACAAAGTTTAAGATAAGTAGATGATGAAAGGCAAAAACATTTTGCTAGGATTTGCACTGAAAATAATGATTTCCCTTTTGGACGAAAGTTTGTTGACCAATAATGGGTTGTTTAATAGACAAAACGCCAGACACTGAACTACAGAAATCACTAGACATCAGGTGCGTTTCGGATTCAATTTTGGAACAGTTTACACGATCGCCACAGAAATTTACCAAAAAATGTCCACGAGAGACAGGAGTTAGCAGGAAAAATATACGACGCATACTTAACATAGAAAAATGGAAATTTTTCATCCCAAGAGTATTACATGCACTAAATGAAAGCTAAACTAATCGACGGGTACAGTATTGTGAGTGGTCCCATAACATTTTCGAGAAGAAAGGGAGTTTCTGGTTTGATCTGATAAAATACAATTTAAATTAATCAGAACATTGAACTGGCATAACTGTGCCCTAAAATATCCACGCGTTCGTGGGGAAAAAGAAGTCAATTTACCAGGCCCCAAAATCTGCTGTGATCAGCATGATCACTAATTGAAGCATTCTTTTTTGAACGTACATTTTACCTTGTACGCTTTTTGGGAATAATCGATTTTACTTCCAATAATATGACACGCCACCGCACTTTCACCATGGACAATTGATAAAACGAAAAAGTGCGGTTGAGTTTCATCCATGTTCTTATGACTTAACACTCTTGACTTCTGCCAATGAGGGACCTTAAAGGATTTAGTGTACTGTAGAAGACCAGATACACTTACTGTACTCTAGGAAGAAATTGAAACAGAATGGGCAATGATACAAATGGACACTTTGGCCAACATTCCTAAAGCAGTATTTACCTCCAATCGGAGGTATCTGGGCCCTGAGGGTAACCACTTTTAGCACCTCATATAATTACAAAAGTCAAACATGACATGTAGATATCTTTCGTTATCGGCATATGATGAGTATTAGCAAGATATGTGTACATTTTTCTGGCGTCCTTAGTGTATAATATTATCCATTGTTGGAGATAGTGCTGCCAATCGTGATGTGTCAACGACTTTAACAATGCCGCTACTGTTTCCTTTACCTCGTCCATAGTCTACGGATTTTACCTTAGGAAACTCATAAAAGTCGTACGGTGGGTACTCCAGCGCTGGGATCTTCTTATCGGTGAGAGACTGTTTTACGAACCCACCATTGTGAGCGGGAACACGCGTATTCTTTTCCAACTTGACAGAACTTCAAGGAAACATTGCTGGTTAATTGATTGACTTAGTCGAATTCAATCAACCAACTATGATTACGCCATTGATATGAAATATCTAAATTTCCTTCACTTTCGGCTTGCTGAACGTCGAATTTCTTTTTGTTTCCAGATCGTACTGGAAAGTTAACGTTTCGTTCTATGTAATAACCTTTTCCAGCAAATCAAAATCATCTATGAAGTCAGTACAAATTTCTTTATCAATGTTCACCATATCTACTCTCATTTGAAGGCTTAATTGGTGATTGTTGCGAACATCGTCAATTTTCGCAACATTTTGTTCGATTGTTGCCGTTACAGGGCGATCCCGTCGTTTTGTCTTCAACGTTCTTATATCCCTTGGTGCAAGTGGCACCACGTTAGACGTCTACAACGGTTTCAAATATTTAGTCGACGATTTCTTCATTTACACAAGATTTGAGATTAATGCGTCACTAGGTTTCAACATTAGCCATGGTCCTGTAATTTAATAGCCACACCTCGTATTACATAGGTATGTTTATATTTCAATTAATTCATTTTCCTGTTACAATAATATAATAATATATTAAGGTCGAGTTACACATTGTGAATCAGCACTAAATCAAAAATTAATTAAGTTTTTAATGATAGGAATTTTTAAATTAGATACGGTCTAATGACGTTTTTACTAAACTTGATTTGGAATTTTCCTGCACTGATACTTAATTAGTAATTATGTACAACTTAGATAAAATTTTGAAACTTCTAGACAATGTTTTGAAAAAATGTATATAAAAATTGTTTTGTAGTACTATTAAAACACTTTTATTATCTATAAATTTTCGTACACGATACCTACTCAGAGACCTTTTGAAAAACTACTTTCCAATTACTCGAAAATGTTTCTAAAAGAATCAGTTTATAAAAATTTTATTATTTAAAGTAATAAAAAATAGTTATTTAGATTTTAATTGCTAATAGTGTACACCGCCCCAAAAAAGTAAATGGACAAGCATTTGTTAGGATTTCTTTTAGTCATATTAAATTATTAGCAAATCGCCACCGATAGGCTTATTGTCAGTTCAACAGATATTCATAATGAATATTGTATTAGAGGCTTTGCCTATTAGTTTTTTGGACGGTGTACATAATGTGAAAAAATAAATAATAGAATTTCAAAAATATTGTGTTGCTTTATATGGGGATTTAATGTGTTTATTTAAAATTAAAATCCTAAGCAGTTTTAAATGTAAGCTAAAATAAACCTTGCTCTTTTGTTAATCAAAAATTCTAAAATCAAAGAAAATAAGTAATTAGAGTTATTACGAAATAGTCTTGTTAACTAATTAATTTAATTTAAAAAAAGAACAACGACCTTGACATTCTAAATAGTGTTAAATAATAAAAAATGATTTTCCGAAATCAATTTGCAAATATAAATATCAAATTTTATGTAATTTTATTTTGTAATATTGATTTATATTGTTGCCTTTTGTTATTAACCAAACTTACCAAAAAAGTTTTTATTTATATTTTATTACATTAAATATAAATAATTCAAAAATAAATTTTTCATATCTAAAATTTAAAAAAGACAAATAATATTAATAAATATTTATAACAAATGCAGAAGTTTAAATGATTAAGAAGTTATAATTTTATAAGAAGTGAAAGTTATTTTCATTGCGATAAAATCGTATTAATTACCTTTACTTTTTATGAAGTTGACACAAATTTTCTTCTAGAAAAATGTCACTTGTTTAATTGTTTTTAAGACACATTTAATCACATTAACACATTTTTAAAATGTACAATTCATTGGATTCCATTGACTATGTAATTCAAACTGAATGCGTTCACCTTTGAAATTGTTGTGCCAAACTGAAGGTGAAATAATTTTCCATTCATGAGGAATTGCTCTATTACATGTTTTGCCTTTCTATGCATTAACAATAACATTACAATTAGTCATGTACAAAAATCAAAACAACAGTTTAATAATAACTATACACCTTTTATTGATATATATGGGTGTATGCGCCTCATTAAGGATTTTATCTGCATTAAATTTAATTTTTCATTACTATTAGTTTTGCACTTTGTTTTAGCAATTTTATAAATGTGTTTGTATCTTTATTATGTTTATTAAATAGACAAATTTGTTTTGTTTTTAAATTAAAGTTGAAATCGGGAGTTACTAAAATATTAAACAAATAAATTATTCTTACAAACAACTAAAATTTTATATTAATAGGGCAGCACATTTGATTTTTGTAAATTTTCGTTCCAAGAAAATCAGAGTGAAGCCTGGGTAACAAATACCAACATTATAGAAATTAAACATACGAACCTTCTTAGGCATCATTAAATATTTATTTTAATTTAACGACCTTCTTGCCTTACAAAAAATTAGAACATCGCTTCGCGAAGCCTTTGCTAAAAATTTAATTCATCAGTAGAATACACCTATGTGTTATGCTTATGCAACCCAAATAACACTCGACGTGTGTTATTAAGTGGCTAAGTAATGACGTAAATTATGTGCGTTATACTTTCACTATATTAATAATATTTTTTTAATCAAAATTTGTTTGTAAATATACACCGCAATTTATTTATTATTGCTTTATTTCGCAAGGCGCATACAGGTGAGCTGTTCAAAAATAGGAACTTGAGATAGGTTTGTTACCATGGTGGGTTAATTATAGTTAAGAGGGGCGTTACCGATTACGTAATAATTTACAAAACCCCACCGAGAAATAAAGAAAAGAACTTTGAAAAGTATACGCAATTTGTTTTAAAATTTTGTTCTGTAAATCCTCCAACACAAGATACATAAATTGAATTCGACTATATTATATATAAACGCGGCAAAATTGCTTTCAGTTAGATTCTATTATTTTTAATTAAATTGTTACATTTTATAAATAAAATTCAAACAATTTACGAAAACTATATTCTATATTTTATCCTGACTTAACCATTTGAATTTTGTATTAGTACGAGAAATATTTTAAATGAAGTCAATATTAAGTTTTTATGGAATTTTAAAATTATTTTTCCTTAACTAGTTTAATTATTTTAAATATTTCAAGTTGTAAAATGCAAATTATATATTTTCGATTATGCGTATTTACTTACAATAAGCTTATATTTTTGAATTTATATGCCCTAATGAATACTGAAAATAATGTCTTTTTTTAATACCCACAGGTGAGTTCATCATCGCCTTCGGGGTTTTAGGTAAACAAGAATATAATTAGAACTTTAATAAAATCTTTTGATAACCAAAATAGGATGATATGGCGAAAATAAATAATATTGGGTGCATATTTATTTATTCATCAAATCAAGAAATCAATACAGCAGAAGCCGCTTCGCTGGTTGCTCAATGAGACCTCTATTTTAGCTAACTTAATTAGTGTCGAACCCTCCTTTCACGGTACTGCACTGATCCTTTACCTTCCCTAAAAATTTGGAAAACTTTCTTAAGAGCTATCTCCCCTTTCATACCGTGGGGAAATTTTTGCAATTACATGCTTTTGTCTTTGAAAACTAATCGTAATTTAGACAAATCCAGGAACTATTCAATCAAACTACAGTATGTGTTGCATTTTTCCTAAAGCGGTTTCCTCGAAATTACGATATTAAACCTTTTTATTAGCCTTGTTCTACTGAAATCCATTAATATCACAATATTATCTCGAAAGACTGCAAACATGATATTTAAAAATCTCTGAGGCTAAAATAGAAACAAAGTGTTACAACATTTTTCTCTAAATCAATAGAAATTTTTGGCTTGCAAGTTTTGAACTCGTGAAAAAGCAGTCTCAAAAGGGGCTGATCTTACGATTTAAATGAGATTAACTCGGGGAATAATTGAATGCCAACTAGCCCCAGGTGAATAGGGAATTTCTCAGATAAAAGATAGCGTTATTCAATTATCCATGTGACACCACTTCTTGATATTTTCAAAATTAACGCTCCACTGGTTTTATTTAGATACACCAGAAACCCTCTTTCGTGTCGCTTAAGAAAACTAAATATTTACTAAAGATAACGCCCAATCAACTGATTCGCCTCTAGGTGAACCTACTGTAAAATCAATTGCAACACGCTTTAATTTACAATGTGGCTTAAATATTATACTGTTTTATTTTCTTTAAATTATTACTCCTAAAGTAATATACGTACGTTTATTTGCTCTAATTACATAAAAGATTCAATAATAATGAATCATCAATATATTAAAACTAATAAATCCAAAATTACACAAAAAACAATTACTGCGAAGAGTGACCAATAAATTAGACAATTTAACCACTGTACTAGTAAACGTTACCTTAGAATGATGGTTCACACAAAGAACAAGGCAATTTATTATCAGACTAGAGTTGTTTTAAATATACAAAGATCCACTTTATCATTGTGTACAATATACCGTGTTTATCACATCACATATCAACAAAGTGGATCTTTACATTTTAAAACATCTATGCCAATAATTTACATGACAACAGCCTCTCGCATCCTGCTTAAAATGCAAAACCGTAACCTAATTCAGAAAATGTCTCCAAATTATTATATATTTTAAACAACAGTTTGCTTAATAATCAGCGTAACTTTGAATGTGATAATTGGTAAACAAAGGTTTAAACTTGATTACTCTACCATAAGATGTCTTCAAGATATTCACAGTTACAGCTGGTTAAGTTCTAAGATTAGAACCCTCGCCAACCACTTGCGATAAGCCAGCAATTTTTAACGATTTCGCAATCCCTCAAAATTTAGGTAACCAGAATTACCACGAAATATTCACTAACAAAATGACCGTCCTTTGCCCCATAACCTGAACTATTTAATTAATTACGGGAGTAACTTCAAGACTAATTAAGTACTAATGCATACTTATAAGAGAAGAGGACGGTAACTATAATCGTTCAGACATTCGCTCAAGTGTGAAATATCCGAATGTCCTTAAACACATTGTTATCTTTTACTTAACTTTACTAAGCGACACACATGAACGCAAATATTCGTCATTTTACCATCGAACATTCCTTATTTAGCTTAAGTTAAATATATATTAATGAATCGTGAATATTTTTAATAAAAACTGCAACAAAAGTGTTACTTTTAATCTATCTTTACTTCACGAAATAATATTTAATTTTATAAATCAAAGTCTGAAACTGCAAATTGTTAATTTAATTTGAAAACGTTTAAAGTTAAGAATTAATTAATTATACACAGGGCGATCGCGCAAAAGTTTCGTATGAATTCACAAAAACTTGATTATTAATAATTTATGACACAAAAATTCAATTTAAATTGGGTAATTGTATGACAAAGCATTTTCACCAAAAGTTCATATTAATGGTATAGTATAATAGTGGCAAGAAAACTTGCAAGTATAGATTGCGAAAATTTTACAGAAGCAAACCTATACCACGTGGCCAGGTTTAACAACACACGTGGATATAAAAATACCCGTACTATTTCGCGCCAAATTTGATACAAGAAGCCTAAATAACAACAACGCTATTATTTTTTAAAAACCTGCACGTATCAATAAATAATAGGTCATGCAATAACAACAACGGTATACAGTAGTGAGTCAAAATTGAAATGCTACGTAATAAGCAAAATATTAATAACTGACAAGCGTTCATCTTAAATACAAATTAAAACAAGGTTAACTTATATAAAATAAATATACATTTTCGGATTTCAGTAAACTTATCGAAATTATAACAAATAATACTATTATAGTTGACGGTCAATAAATTTAAGCGTAAATTAATAATTAAATGACTTTCAATTAAACAAATATAGCTTATTATAATTCATAGTTTCTGTAATTACTAAAATATTAAAAACTAAATAATAACTAAACAAATTTTAATTACGGAAGCTAATTGTGAATTTTTAAAACCTTAAAAGGAAAAATAAATAATATAATCTTGAAATTAATTAATGAAACGTAGCTAAAATAATTTCCCTAACTTATCACTAAAGTAAAACTCAAAAATTTTCGCCCCTAAATTTAAAAGCCAAATAATAACCAAAAAACTAAAATTCATGTAATATCCAAATACAATATACGATTCCAATAATTTCAGGACACAAAAGAGGCTGGAGGCCTAATGAAGAATAGTTCAAAAACACTCACAAGCATAATAAATTTATGATTGATACTACTTAAATGGAATCTTTACAGGTACAAAATATTTACATTCGAATTACTAATGGACTTTGTTTCCCGTAATAGAATCCCTAATTAAGTCAAATACATTTGGCACTCAATATTGACAACTTTGAGCTATCACTAATACGGAAAACATAAAAATTTGCACAAACCAACGTCCTTCAAAATTCTTACTTAAATTGATACTCATACTTGAATATCAGTATTAAAATGCAGACAAAACTTTTACTACCGACTCTGCATTGCACATTACCAAAGAAAATTAATAAAACATATTGGTAGATAAATACCATTCAAAATATTAAAGAATAATTTTACTAAAACTTTAACTAATTGAATAAAATAACGATTAAACATGATCTGATACTTAAAATATATATATTTAGCTAATTAAAGTTTAGCTAAAACTTATCGGCTAGCATGGGTGAGACGTGGTATTAGAAGAAATAACTTTACCAACAGCTTTCGATTTGCCGATAATTAATTAAATGTTTCCGACGACAGAATATTTAAATTAACACTTTAATGGTGGGTTGCACAAAAACCAATAACTATTCATTAACAATTAAATTCTAAATTAAAAATTAAGTCCTATTCACGAAATCTGATTGGTTAGAAGTATTCTAACCTTGCAAGCTACCTTGGTTGATAGATTTAATTGTAGTGTTTAATCGGCTATAAATGATAAAAACTATAAAGTCGACTAGAATAGATTATAAAAACAATTGCAAGCCTTAAATTTGAATTAAGACAAAAAGTTGACTCAATATCATATTTATAAAAGTCGGCATACATATATCATAAGTAGAGACAAAATCTATCGGCGTCTTTGAAGTCAACTGGCACTGACAGATGATCTTGGCTGGAATTTACTTCTATCACCAATGGGTGACGTCGTCAAAAAGCGCAAATACCTTCAAACTAAAATGAATTTGTACCCAATTAAACACTTATTCGTTTATTTCTGTTTTTGAATGTTTAAACAAAGGTTAAACATGAAACCAACAATCACATAAATGAAAAGAGTTTACAAACCTTTATAGATTATATGTGTGGTGACATAAGGAACTTCCAGCCAACTTTTACGTATGTGCACACAAATTAAAATTGTGAAATTCAGCTACTTGTGTCTATTGATGATATATGTACGCTGAAGAAGTAGAAAATTGTAGATAACGAAATCAGAATTATACACGTATACAGAAAGCGAAGAATAATTGTGAAATAAAATAATATAAAGAAATAAATGTTATACTTAATGACTTATAAAGTAATATAAATAACAATAAAGTGTTGAATTAGTTGGATAATTACTTCCTAGAACGTGAATAGTGTTATTTAAACATTAATTACAGTTTTAGAATAACTCATTCCACGGCTAGGGTCGCATCCAGGAACTTTGGATTTCCGACCCAATGATCTGCCACCGAGCTAATTAGGACTTCGAGGAGCAGTCAATTTATGGATCCCAAATGGAGTTCATGTTTAAGTTTAGCAGCATGGAGTGTAACGATACTTGGGGTTTATATCGCTAGGTAGCTCTAGTGGAAGATGAGAAGCGTCCGGCTAATTAACAGAATTAATATGGGAATACGATAATTCTATCACACCTAAAACTTTTACGTTCGGAGCCTCAACCAGATTTAATATTCAGGCAAATGCCTTCGTGTCCATGGTCCATGTACATGGATTTAATCTATATGTATATGTCTTGTTGTGAATATTCAACTTATATGAATTTGTTATATGATTCTATTTGTCAACCAGTATATATATATAT
>JAHWXV010462219.1:0-14469 GCA_024586415.1 Phrixothrix hirtus | reverse complement strand
ACAATATATATATATATATATATATATATATATATATATATATATATATATATATATATATTTGTGTGTGTATGTGTGTGTGTGTGTGTATGTGTTAGTGTGTGAATGTGAATGTGTGTGTATGTGTGTGTGTATGTGTGTGTGTGTATGTGTGTGTGTGTGTGTATGTGAGGGTGCGTGCGTGCGTGAGTGCGAGTACCCAGAAGTACTTTCACCATTAACTTACAACAAAATAGTTATGAAACTAAAAGTTTAGCAGAATGAAAATTTATATACAATTGCCATTTTGTGCGAAATCAAAAATTTGGCTAATTTCGAATAACCGCAAGCAACACTTCATTTCTGTCATTTTTTAGATATTTTCCGATTCATTCATTTTACCGTTTTCTTGAAATTGTCTTTAACAATTTTTTCAAACTTAATATATTTCTTAGCTACTTAATTTAGTTTTATATTAACCAAGCGATTTATTTAGCAAATTTTTGAAAATGAAGTAACTGAAAGTACCTGGAGTGTTAGTTGTGAACAAGATAGCTCAAGAACAAACCATTATATGAAAATCAAAATCTATATTTTAGTAGATTCGGTACATGAAACGGCAAAAATTTAGTTAAAATCAAATACCGAAAGTACCACTTCATTCTTGCGAATTTTTAGGATTTTGCGATTTTCTCGAAAATGTCTATCAATGTTTTTACAACTTGCTACAACTCTGATGTCTTGATACGATTTTAGGTGAAATTAGTGGTGTTCCTGATAAAATACGTTCAAGTGAGGTAACAGAAGAAAACTCAAGTGTACAGTAACTTGGATGGTTGACCCTTCCTGCTATCGTTCCCAAAATAGACATCATTAATATTTAAATCATTTTTGGACATTTCCATATTTGTATATCTATGTATCCAAGAGAAGATCGTGTGTTGTCTTACACCAGATTTCTTCTCGAATATACCGAAAGAGGGATAATTGTTAAGGATTTAGTAAAGCAAATACTTTATAAGTTTTTGAATTAGATAAGGACAGGAATAACATGTGATACCATTACTTCAAAGAAACCGTAAGATAGGTGTAGTGTGTAATGCATTGCCACTGTTTTCTTTTTTAATGTAATACCAAAGACACAATCTATTTATCAGTTATAATAAAATAAATGCAAGGACAAGAAACATAACAAAACAGAAACGCAAATGGTATTTGCAATTAAAGACATGATTTATTATAATTAGTATACATAGCTACGGGTCAATTAAATTCCGCAATCAATGTTTCTCTAATTCAGAGAAATGCTTTCCTTCTTCATGCTTTTTGTCTCTGCCATTATTACGGAAATATTCCGTATACACCCAGTTGACCATAAACAAGTAAAACTGATAACACATATATGATAACCTAAAGTTAGCTGCATTAATTTAGAAACGGCATTATTGCTGCCTTTTTGTAAATATAACAGAAAGCTACGTATCGCTTTTGTCAAGGGGCCTTTCGCTCTTTTATGAATACCAAACGTTATTTAACAAAGTCATTAATTAACACTACTACTACTACCAATCATGCCACTCTCTTAGCGGGGTAGGCAAAATCCAATATCAAGCCTCCACCTTCTCAACCACTTCATGCACCCATGCACCCTATTACCCCGTTTCACCATAACTCCCAGTATCCACAACATCCTACTATTACCCGCCAATCCTACTATCTCTATTGTCATCCATTCACTATATTTCTCTAATCCTTTCTGTCCTTACACATTTCCTTTGCTTCCATTAAATTCATACAACGCTTTTGGCAAGCTCTCGTATTGTTTTTACTCTTTACTTTCCTTCCTTTTACAATTTATTCAATCATATTCAGCCATCTCTTTCTCGATCTACCCCTACCTAGTTTTCCATACATACCTGCCTCACATATTCTATTTGTTAAGCGTTCATTACTCATTCCTTCCACATGTCCAAACCATTTTAACGCACTTCTTTTGTACAGATCACCTTACACGTATCCATTACCCATTCATTCCTTGCTCTGCCACGTCTTGTTTATCAACATGTTGCTCTTAGGTACCTCATACCTTCGGCATTTATTTTAATCATATGTTTGTTCTGACTTACCCAAGTCTCACTTGCATATAAAACAATTGAGGCAAATATACTGTTGTACAGAACCTTCTTTGCTTCCACACTTAACTCTTCATACTTGGCTACTGACCACATGCTGTTAATTATTCCCCTATATGAATTCACCCTGTTTTCAATTTCACTATCTACTAGCACATTATTCTCAAACATTCTGCCGAGGTAAACAAACTTATCCACTTGCTCAATTATCGCGCTACCCAACATCAGCTAACATATTTGCTTTTGAAAACCATAAGCTTTGTTTTGTCACTATTTATTTTCAAATCCATTCTTTCATGAACGTCTACTAATCTATTCAACATTCGTTGCTTTTTCTCATACTTTTAGCTACTAGTACTGCATAAACTGCATACATCAGCACTTTTACAACTTCGCTGCCTATATTTATACCACGCAAGTCCTCGCATGAACTTCTCGCGCATTTATCCATAAATATATTAAACAACGAAGGAGCCACCACAAATCATTGTCTCACACCTTGCTCAATTCTAGAGTACTCACTAACTATATCTTTCACTCTTACGCACGCTCCGATTCCGTCACATATTGCTTTTATTGCATTCAGTAGTTCTCTCTTTACACTATAATCCGTTAAAGTTGCCCATAACTTGCATTTATTCACACTATCATACGCTCCCTCTATATCCACAAATGTGCAATACATTGTCTCATTAACATTCCTAAACTTTACGGCCGTTTGCTGCAAACTAAACATTTGATCCACGCACTCTCGTCCAGGCATAAACCCACATACCTTTCAGTATTTATGCGAACTCTGTCAATTATAATTCTACGAAACACCTTCCCAGCTACATTTAATAAACTTATAGGTCTATAGTTTCTGCATCCAAATCTACCACCTTCGCCGTTATACAGAGAAACGATCATAGCACTCTGCCAGTCCTCTGGCACTCTTTCTAATTGACAAAAAGCACTACATAGTTTGCACAATAATTCACCTAGTCGCATACTGCCATATATTAACGTTTCGCTTGTAACTTCATCTACTCCAGCATCCTTCCTATTTTTAAGCCTTTTTATTGCATTTGGTGCTTATTCCACGCCTATACTCTTATAGTTCTCTTGGACTTTATTTATTCTAGCATTTACCACATTCACACTTATCCCAGTATCCCCGTTGCCATACAACCCTTCAAAATATTCTTTCCGGCGCGATATCACTTTACATTCATCCCACTCCATTTCATTCTCGCTATTCCCTATTACGTTTACTCGGTTCCCTACACCCTGATATGCATTACTTACCTACTTTCAAAATAATCTTTTATTACCGTCAAAATTATTCTGTATTCTTACTCCCTCCTTCGCCCTCAGATGCTCTTTACTCTCCTTCACAGCTTCCTTTGCACGTTTCCTTTTAATCCGATACGCATTCAGTATATCCAATCTGTTTTTCTCCTCTTTGATTCCAATCATTCTCTTATGTATTTTTTCTTCTCCTTTACTGCATCTTTCACCACATCATTCCAGCATGCGTTCGTTCTGACTTTCCAATCATACTCACTCCACATACTATAGGTGGGCATTCTATCACGATGCCTGTCAACCTCAATCATGCACATTCGATTACACCTTTTTCAATTTCATACTTCCATTCAGATTCTTCTGACAACATTCTCTCCTCTAGGTTTTGTAGGTATTCCTCTCACAAATTCTTCTCCTGCAATCTTACCAGGTTAACTGTAGCCTTTTTACAGCTGCCTTCTTCTTATATGCCCATTTTCTACCAAGCTCAATTCTTGACATTACCAGGAAATGATCCGTGCCACATGCAGAACCTTTCATCATTTGTGAGTCCTTTACCAATTAACATAACCTCCGGTTATAAACGATTAATTCAATCATGCTTCTAGACTCTCCTCTTGGACACGTATACAAATTGATATCCTTATATTTAAACCACGTGTTCGATACAAACATGCCCTAGCCTATCTGTTTTCCCAATGTTTTCCCATTCTCATTCGTTCTACGATCGCAATAAGTGCCAATTACATGATCTATGTTTCCTGTTCGTACTCCCACCCGTCTATTCAGGTGCCCAGTAAAATCACCCTATCATTCACGTGACATGCATTAAGTACCTCTTCTAACTCTGTCCAAAAGGTTTTACATTCATCCTACTTACTTATCACTAATCACCAGAGCATAGCACGCTACAACTACCACTTTCCTGATGCCTATCTTCATTCGAACCCAGAGTAGTCAGGGAGATACCAATTTATACTCCCTTATATGCGCTTTAGCAAATTCATACGAAATCAATCCCATTCCTTTGAACCATGCGTCTAACTCTCTACTCCAGGCCAGAAACCTAGGCTTCCCTCATCCATCTCTATCACTTCTTTCCCTTTCCACTTAGTTTCACTCACACACAGCACATCTAGCGTTATCTCTCTCATTTGACTCAAAATATCGTGTTAGTTTCCATACATTCCTCTTACATTCCACGTTCCCGATTTCCATTCCATGTTATCGCGTATATTCCAAGGTGGGCCAATCTTGTTCAATCTCAGCCGCCCACCACGGTTTTCATTGCGCGAGGGTTTGCCTTGGTTATTTTCAGCAATATTTTTAAAGGTAGACCTGGTTGATAGCGTAGATCGTACCCAATGTCGATGTAGCATTCCCTACTTACGGAATCGACACCATACCGGTCAGTGTTGACGTATTTAACGTACATGCTACAACCCCATCCACAATCCCGGCATTACCCTGGGCATGCCTAACGCTATTCTATACCGCCTAAGTTCCCTATTATGAACGGGGTACTCTGTAAGCCAGCACGTAGTTGCCCGTGCCGTGACTACTATATAGTATACGTAATGCACTGACGCACTCGGGCACATTAATTTAATACAATCGTTACATATCAAGTCATTGAAAAAAAACTTTCTAAATACCGACCGTAATGTAACATTTAAACGTAATATCAGCATTCCTTTTAATGGAACAGCATCGTTTCTGCTTAAATAGGTCTGGTTCAATAAAATTAACAGTACTTTAATAGGGCTTATATTTTTACTTTCATTACACAAGAAAGTGGAACATATTTATGTAATCTTTAACCTAACGTTAAATTCACTGCACGTTTGGCAACCTGCTGTAAATAAAAATACCGTTTCTATTGTTCATTTAACTGTTTGTCGACATTTTAGCTATAAAATAGTTTAAAAATGGTTTTAGATGCAAAATCTTGACCATTTTCGGCACTATTCGTTATATTCTAAGGCTAGCAAATACCGTATTGGTAAATCTAATCGTAAAAATCTGGTGTAAGACAACACACGACTTTCTCTTACACATTTTAAATTTGACTTAAATTTATAGACATTAGTGATTTTCCTATACACCTAAATTGTAAACTTTAAAATTATTTTAAAATCATAATAATTCATCTATTCATAATTTCCTTTATGCATGAACTAAGAGGTTTATAATTAAATTTTGCTCTCATTGTAAGCAAAACTAATTTGTAGATTTAAATAAAACGTAATTAAGTATGTAAATAATGCATTAAAATCCTTAAAATATTAATTTATTTTTATTTTGAGGATGATAATTGGAACGGTCACCCATCCAAGTTACTCGCCAGACAAAACCTTTCTTAACTCAAAAGATTTTTCTCAATAACTCACTTCAACGAATTTTTTCAGAGAAAACAATTAGTTCATGTAATACAATATTACAGGCGCAAGAAACTTGGTGAATTTAAAAAGAATCGTTGCAGCTATTTTCGAAAAAATTGCAAAAAACCTAAAAATAACAAGCATAAAGTGGCACTTCCGGTCATTAGATTTTAATGAAATTCTTACTCGCAAGTTATAAGGAGGTAGTAAACTTATATATAAAATTTCTCTTTTGTACGACGTTTGGTTTTCGAGATATATTGACCACATGCGTACATACGTACACACACACGCCAATTTCTATAAACATGTTTTTCAGATTCAGGGAACCTGAAAACGTGTATTTCCGCTAAAAACTGGACATCGAAAATTTTCACCAAAAACAATTCTCTCTATACTACATTTCGTATCCGCAAGAGAAAGTAAAAATGTCAGTACAGGTTGCCAATTCTAGCAAGAACGATAACGTTTTGGGGCTCAGTAGCAAATGAGTCATTGTAACTAAGAGCTCATTTTACTTGTATTATTCGGACACATTTCATAAAAAGCATTCCTTAGTAGATTTATTTTTCTTTGGTATTATTCTCTGTAGTTTCGTATGTAGTACTCATTCTAATTTATTTATGGCACAAAATATAACGACATTCTCTTAAATTACACTTTATTTATCGTATTTTTATAGTAAAATAATGGTTACGGTATGAATCAAACTAAATTCCATAAATACTACTTATATTTCAAAATTATTGCAGGTGAAAATATAGTTTTGTATAGATTTTTAATTTCACGAGCGCTATCCAGAAAGCCGCTTTGAGCATGCACAGCGTGCTCATCTTGCTGTCTGCGTATTCCTTGGCTCAGTCAGCATCCAGCCGAGTTAGTGCTACGTTTGTTTGGTTCCCCGTTATTTCATAGTAACAGTTTGAAATGTGTGCCGCAATAGAATATCCCGCAAGTTGTGAGGTGCGATCTGTAATAAGGATTTTGTTAGCGAAAACATGTAAACCCATTGAAATTTATCCTTTAACTGTGTGAAGACCAAGCATTTTGGTTGGTCAAATTGTTGCAAAAGTCGATGAAAAGGTGAGAAAAAATCGGCGATTTACAATAAGAGAACTTTCACTCAGTTTTCCACCATTTTTACGCAATTTGTTGCCTGAAATAGTTTCTCAGAAACTGGGTTACCACAAATTTTGTGCAAGGTGGGTCCCAAAACTCCTGTCAGAAAATCACAAAAATCAGCGTATGGCAACGTCATTAACATTTCTGGACTTTTATGACAAATATGGCGACTTATTACAGGATAGAACCATAGCAGGAGACGAGACGCAGGCCAAACATGTGAACTGCGAGACCAAATTGCAGTCTATGGAATTGGAGCACACAAATTCCCCAAAAAAGCCGAGAAAATGCATGCAAACCTTGTCTGCAAGGAAAATTATAGTAACCGTTTTTGGGACAGGAAAGGCGTGCTTTTTATTGATTTCCTTGAACGTGGAACAACAATAAACTGTGAGAGGTATTGCCAAACTTTGCATAATTTAAGAAGAGCGATTCAAAACAGGCTTAGAGGAAAGTTCAGTTCAAAAACTTTGGTTTTTCACGATAACGCCCGACCGCACACGGCAAATCGTACCCGACAATCCTTGAACGTCTTCAGTGGGAGGTTTTTCCTCATCCACCATACAGCCTGGACCTTTCTCCCAGCGACTTTCACCCGCAACGGAGCGCTTTGATGACGATAAGAGACTGAGGGTGGACGCGACTAATTGGTTGAAGTCTCAGGCGGCAGTATTTTATGACAATGGAATTTCAAAGCTTGTTTACCGCTGATAATTGCCTAAATTTGTATGGTGACTAGGCTGGAAAATAGTATTTCGGTTTCGCTTTCAAATCTATATAATAAATTTTTTTTCTTGTACTGATTTTTTTTACAACAATACGTAATCGACTTCCTGGATAGCCCTCGTATTTAGGCATTATTGTCTTAAACGTTATAATACCTATGCATGTATTTAAATTTGAACTTTTTAACATTTTCGTAAGTAAAATTTGGTAGTTAACGAATGAAACCCGATCTTCACGTGAACAAAGACGAATTGCACTTTCAGAGATCTTTACAGCTCGAATTTATTTGTTGCTAACCAAATGTGTTACTTTATATTGCAATGGTCTTCTAAAAAAAAACTAGAAGTAGCTAATGTTAAATGCATTTCAAAAACTTGTGTTACCGATTGTACTTCGTTTATAGCCAGTATTTTACATCCTTATAACACATTACCCTATTTCTGTTTAGCTTCGCGCATCTGATCGTTCTTGCTAGAATGAGCAGCGTGTACCTAGGCAAAGATACGAATAGGTTGTATCTAAAATAGCATCTTGCAGTAGGGGCTGTGCCTCAGCTCTATGGTTATGATTAAAGGTTGTACAAAACATACTTACCGATAATTTGTAAAAATTATTTAATTAAATGTTGAATCCTAAATGCGCGACAACATTCTTAAAAGCAAAAAGAGGTTCCTTATCTGAAAAGCGCCTATTTAAGCTGAATCATTAGAATAGGGCAATATTCTTCAGGATAATATAATCTTGTCATCTTACTTACTAATAAAATGTACTTCTATAAGCGCCTGAAGGTATTAAAATAACAATGTAGACAAATTTCCCCATTAATTTGCCATAAACTCAAATTGCTCAACTTAGCTTTATGGTAATATTTCAATTTGGCGTGATTTAAGGTCAATAACAGTTAATTAACAGCTTCAATCAGAGACACAATTTTTATCATGTAGCGTGTGAAAATCAATCGCGAATTTATTTATGAAAGAGTTAAATCCATTTTGAATAGCATCATTCTAGCAAAGTATGTCCCCTATATTTAAAAATTTTTAAAACGTTAAAAATACAAACGCTAAATAAACAGCAACAAATACACCGAACAGAATTGAATAACAATGAAACAAGTGAGTTTTACAGTTTTATTCATCAATTCCTGTTGATGACGAAACCAAAATGTATATTTGTGTGTGAAAATTCAATGAATTTCAACATCTGTCTAAACGGTATGTTATTTTAATTATATTCAATTAATTAAACTTCTATAACCAGAAAATTAAACTTATTTGCTTTTATTAAATATTTTACTAAATGTACACACTTCAAACCTAGATAACGAAGGGTATATCGTATATTAAATCTGGCAGTAATTGTATATTGTACATCAAATATTGCTCAATTATTTGCAAATTAGTACCATATTATTATATACCCCTGTATATAAGTTTTATATGTATTAAATAAGTAACTAGTTGAATTTTTAGCTTTATAAGATAAGAACAATGCAGAGATTCAATACTATGCTAATATTTTGTAACCAAACTAGCTGTATTATCAAAGCTGTAAGAATGGTATAGTAATCAATTAAATTTCTGTTAGAAACTAAATTGCTAAGTTTAAAACGTGTGTCTAATTAGCTAGTGAATTTTAATAATTAAGCATGCACGTTTAACTATTATAAAGGCAAATCCTTCGCCAGGCGACAATTACCCTGATTCGTATAGTTTATGTATGCAATAAAACGCAACGTCAATAATCTAAAGGTATTTAGAATTAGAGTTCATTAAAGGATTTAATCACGTATATCAACAATAGATGTTAGAATTGGAAGTAATCCTCGTTTCTGTTTTTTTAGGTTTCTGCGAGATTCGTAATCAGCGTTTCCTTATTTGCCAGTTTCCTATATCAGGTACGTTTCTCAATAATTAATTTGAATTGAATTCTATTCTTTGAAAAACGATATCTGTTTCAATATTTACTTTTGATTTATTTACTAAACCCGCTAGTTGATTATTGATCTCATGAGTTTCATAGATAGTATAAAAAGTTTTATAGATATATACAATATTTAAGTAAAAATATTTATTTAAATTATAATACGCAATAGAAACACAGACAAACTGTTTTAGCATGGTATATAATACCGCATATCATAGACGGTATTAACTGATGTCGAAAAATTTAACACGAGAAAGGTTTAGTCATTCATCATAATGATGAAGGCATCATTGCAGTTTCGTCAATTTCGTCACTATCTGTCAAAATAGTTTATAATTTAATTACAAGTATTTAAAGTATTTGTAAAAATGTAAACAACTGAAGTTCGTATAATTATAGAACATTTACAAAAGAAAGCATTGTCGCCATAAGGCATTCACGAAGATATACGCGTATATTAGATGAAAATGCTTCTTCTTGCCAAGTTATAAAGAGTATGTTCTAAATGAATTTACAACACATACAGCGTAACAGCGCGCGTGCGGAGATAAATCAGGATAGGATAGTGAAGTTGTACGCAATTATCATGTTAACGTGAGCGCTACCTAAATACGGGCAGTTGCTATGGACGTTGACCCACCCTGTATACAAGGTAATAAGTAATCTAACCTGAAGCAGAATGAGAGTCTTTCAGGTAGCGTCGCAGCTTTTCGTACTAAACAGAAGAAGGCTAAAGGTGTCATAATAGTTGATATAAGTCAGCTTTTAACGTTAAGGACATTTCTTGAGAAAAATTCAAGCTAACAAATATGCTCTCAATAGAGCAATTAATTTAAAGAAACTATATACTACGAAGGAAGTAAAAATAGATCATAATCGTCTAAAGATGTGTATATTTTTAATACTGAAGTATGTATAGTAACGTCAGGTGATAAGTAGACTATATTCTAAATATTTAAATATTTAGCACCTTGGTAAGGGCCAGAATTCTTCTAATGAATATGTGACTCCAATAAAAATATATTAGCAGCATGCACGAATTACTTCACGTTTAAATAATATCATAGATTAATTGCGTAAGATTCCATTACGAGGGCGGTCTGATTGGTGAGGTTGTAACGACCGCAAAGTGTTGCGCTTCTAAGTCTGTCTGACGAAGTATAACTTATATATACCAATCGTAGCCTTTTTGATGGCATGAAGTCGGTGTACAAGTGCCTAAGATAGTTTTCAGAAGGAGGAGGGTCGAGAAGTTGAAATAGCAGGCAAGGTGGACGTTAAATGTATCAAGTCCGAAACGTTCGGAATGAATAGATAGTCGGTTTAGCTAAAACTAATTAATTAACTAAATAGAACGGAATGGGGGTGTTCACAGAGGTTGTTAATGAATAGGAGAGGTTTGGATTTAGACAAAGGGGGAATTTGTACATTCACTCATAAAGTTGCAACTCTATTTTTATACAGCATACTATTTTAAATACAATTCTTTAATTACGAAGGTTACTTTAAATGTTTGATTCTGGCCAAATCGTTTCAATTTAATGTTCTTAAATATGTAAATTATACTTTATATTACACATATTTACGAATTGATCTTTAATGTTAACTGCAATATTTTACTAATCCTTTTTCGTAATAATTAACACAGTACGAATGTAATATCGTTTATTTACTAATCAAATATTAATGCATGTCAGAAATTATGTACAGATTTATTTATATTATGTATATACAATCTTAACAGTCAACAATAAAGATTTGTTGCAATTAGGAGCATTTTTAAATTACACTTATGTTGAAATTTTATTTAGCTAAGTCCTTCGCCCTTATCCGAACGAAAGTGCACCTTAATTAGTCCTTATAAATCCCTACAGGGTTCGTTGATGTCTGAACGTGTTCGATATTTACTAATTTTAGATCAATGAACGAAGCAACAGATGACAATATGGCGGCTTTCGTGTTTTCATACACGATGAAAATTAAACTAATCGTAGTACTTAACTATGACAGTATCGGTTATTTAGTGCATAGTGCTTTTTGAGGTTTGTAAGGTGTTTAATTTAATGGAGCCGACAGTTTCTAATTAAAAAAATTATCCATCAGGCCCCGACCTAAGATACACGATTGAACATGTTTCTTGATCGTTGGGAAAGAGTGTATGTTGCCGACTCCGTAACCGAAGTCGTGCTTTCGGGAAAGGAACTAATAAAGGTAGGACTAAACTCTAAATAAACAATGCATGCATTCAGACAAATACACGCGGCGTTTCTACGTAAACGGTTTGAAATAACAGACTGATTTTTAACAAAAGCTGCTTAATTAAATCGCAAATTCCTATCAATTAAAGCAAATACTAATGATTCGGATCCATAGATTTAATATATGTGCTCTATTAACGCCATACAGAATTCATACATTAAATAAAGTCGGTAATAATCAAGTTAGTTCTATAAATTAAATATTACGCTTTGGATATTCAATTAGGGGTAGCTAGAAGAACTTTCTCGATAATTCTGTTCTTGAACTTCTAGTGCAAATTATAGAACAGAATGTTTATTTCATCCAAAATCGGCTTGAAAATATATGGTTTTCGAAACAAGTCAAAGACGACCTAATGTACACTTTCTTTCCATAATTCATAAAATAACTATAAATAACTCGGAAAATCAACTAGAATAGCAAGCGAATTATTCAAAGGTGCGGCAATATTAATAAAGAAAAACTTTAAACAATTAACTGCCTTGTTACATAAAAATAATTAATTACGACTTTATGTGTTAACATAACAATTCTTAAATTACACTAAAACGTAAATTAACGGACAACGGATTTAAATTTCTAATTGAAAATAAGCATTTAATTATCCCAAAGCGGAAAAAGCTTAATTAAAGTTCTGAAATTTCCATTGTATTATCAGTATCGAAATTTCAGACAGTGAAAAACTGTTATCGCTCTTTACAGGCATCAAAAGGTCAATGTCTTAAAGATGAACTTGAATGTTTTGTTTACAATCGCTGAACCACGGGTTTTCACACGTCCGTTTATCTACTCGTTCTAACAAGTTAATTTTGGACTAATTATTGAAAATGACGGAAACAATTCTCCTGGCATTTTGCGTCATTAATTAACCTAATTAAGAAAATAATATAAATATACAAGTATACCGGGTGTTGACATAAAGTTCTAAATAGAGCGTTCAGAAAAATTAAATCATTTTAACGTGTAGCTTAAATTGCACTATACAAAATCGCCTTTTACATCAAAAAAAATAATTACGGCTAACAGAAAAGAGATTTTAGCATCAATTTCAGTTAAACGTTACGAGGTAACAAACAATAGTCAAACCAATACCAAAACACAAATATCCAATGAATTTGAATGATTTTAGACCAATCAGTTTACTTTCTGTCCCATTAAAAATAGCTGAATCCATATTTCACACACAATTAATGAAATATATCCAAAATAGATATATCTAAGCAAAATTTCAGTCTAGTTTAAAAAAAACACAGTACATCAACTGTTCTCATATTTGTCATTGACGACATCATTCATGGACTGACTAAGTCAAAAAATACTACACTTGTGTTCCTTGACATGTCAAAAGCATTTTATTGTGTAAATTTTGATCTACTATTAAATAAATTGTAATGTCTTAGAGTTTCTGGAAATATTATTTTATGGATGAATTCATATCTACGTCAACGTCCACAAATTGTGTCTGCCAAATAAAAATAGGGATCTATATTCTGTGCCCCAGATTTTAATGTTTGGAGTCCAACAAGGCTCTGTCTTGCGGCTTCTCTGTTTTCTCTATCTATTCATGACCCTGAGAAAAACGTTACTGAATGTTGCAAACACTTGTATGCAGAATTTCCTACTTGCACAGGACAAAATTACTGATGAATTTAAAAGAATAGACGGTTGATATAAGAAAAGCCTACTTTGCTTGCATCCAAACAAATGCTCCTTTATAACTCTTGGTAACCCCAAAATTAATTTGAATATTTGTTTAGATAATACCTCGCTAACATCAGCTTTGAGTGTCAAAAATTTAGGACTTTCTTTGGATAATAAATTATTCTTTACTCAGTATATTAATGTAATATTAAAAACTGCATATTTTAAGATGAAGCGGCTTTTCCCATATAGAAGATATTTAGATTATCAAACAAAAAAGTCGTTAATTGAATCATGAGTACTTTCCAATTTATACTATTGTGACGTCGTTATTAGTTCTTGCCTAAGTGTCTACGATAAAACACGAATTCAGAGATTTCAAAATTTATGTATGCGATTTGTTACTAACATCCCACTGTTTAGTCATGTTACTCCTTTTTTACGTTCATTTAATATGTTAAAATTTCACGTACGTAGATTTATACACTTTTATTGCCTACTTTATAATATCATAAACCTAAGTACTTCTTACTATCTAAGTTCTAAGATTATAAAGCGCAGTAATATCCACGAACGCAACTTAATGCATGTTTCAACCACTTTGGATATTCCATTTCATTCAACTGTCCTATTTAGATCTAGTTTCTCTTGCTTAACCCCATATGTGTACAATCACCTTCCAGCTAATTATTTTACATTTTCGAAAAATAGATTTAAAAAGAAATTATTTGAACTAATCTTAACTAATGATTTAAAAATAGATTTAGCTTATTTTTAATATTAATTCTTATTTTCTTATATATACATATGTATATATGTATATGGGTATGTGAATGGTTATGTTATTGTAATCATTAGCTCAACGTTTTTCTTATCAGGTTAACTGTACCTTATACTGTCACGATATTCATATTTGCTGTATCAAAATATATCTATACAGACGATTAATATTGCACAAGATCAGTAAATCATGATTTAATTACTAAATTTAATTAATGTAGTTTAAATTATAAATT
>JAHWXV010462212.1:0-10322 GCA_024586415.1 Phrixothrix hirtus | reverse complement strand
AGAGTGAAAATCGCCTATAACTGTCAATTTACTTTATTAAATATTTTTCAATCGTCACGGAGAGTAGAAAAACTCGTCTCTCGTGTTTTATCCGACAAAAATCTATTTATTTATTTGTCGTCCTGGTAACCACGCAATTACTGCGAAGGTACGGCGGTAAATTTAAAATTTTTTGTTTATTAGGCGCGGAACGCCAACAAAACCTAGCAACACTCTTCAAGATTCTTCAGAAGTTCGTCGAAGGACTTTCAAATTATTTTGACATTATTCAGGTGAACGGGACACATTTAACAGACTTCCCAGAAATCAACGTCATTATCTTTCAAATGTTTCTGGGGCATTATACAGGCTAAGTGGCATTGCAGTGAATTGCCAAAGCCTCGACCCAATAGTAAATATCGTCTCCTTGTGATGTTCAAGTTCTACACTAACTTACTAAGAATTACTTTTCGCGTTCAAATTCGAATATCACCTGGATCTGGAAAGTTAACGAACGTGTTATCAATTCTGACTAGTGGGTAACTAATTATCCTTTTTGGCGATGTTCTAGTGATAATAATCTACACACAATCAAGTGCTCCCATTTTTCTTTTTAACTGGCACAACTAGTGATGTCCAGGTTAGTTCTTCAATTATCTTCTCATCTTCTTCTCATTTCGATAAACGAGCGTCCTCGGTTGTCGACGCATTTGTTAGAATCCCGGGTATTTATTATGGGCCACTGTTTGCTTTTCTATTAAATACGCACTTTCAATTATTTGACCCGCCTTCTTCTTTTGCTCTTGGCGAAACTGACGTCTGCAAGCTATTGACAATAATCAATCACACGGGTGTCATTTCTTTGGCTTCAACAAATACTCTTCCAGCTAGAGTTTTGGGACCAATTTTCCCACAATTAACTTCTAGGATTCCTATTCATTTTTCCAAGATGTGACTATTCGACTGTACCATAACAACTGTTTCACTTTAGCCAGTAATGTCGCCTCTTCCTCAAGTACTTCCTTTATCGCAGATTCGTCTTGCCGTTGAATTAAGACAGCTTCTATACGTAGTGTGCCGTTTTTCAAATATTGGCTACTAATACTGGATGCGTACAGCTTCTACAATATGTTTCAATATTTGCCATGCTGCTATGAACGGTTGCACGTTTTCCTGTAAACGATTCTAGACCACGTTTGACTTTATTACTATCTTCATTGCTCCAGGTAACTTTTGCTTATGATGGTTACATCAATGTTTAGAATCTCAGGTATGCATTGTAACGATGCCACTTGACTAGTGACTTTCGGGGCTTGATTAGCAGACGTCAATTTTCATCCCTTTACATCGACTTTCTTTTGTGTGACCCATGCTCCGTGTTCGACGAGGCTAGTTCTCGGCGCTAGAAAATTTTGCAGAACACGTCCCCGTTTTCTATACTTTCAACTACGCGGTCTTTGGCTTTGTGTTCTAATTATTCTCATTACCATTTCCAGTAGCGAGCCTATATTTTTTTCTACAGCTCTTTAAGACTGCTTTAATTTACTTTGACCGAAATATTCAAATCTCACTTCTGATAAATTCTAACAATTCATTTTTTATGTCGACTCTCTAATTATTAACACTTAACAACTAATTATAATTCTACACGTGTTTATCTATTTATATTTTATCTAATGCATTATTTATTTTTCTCCAGAATTATACAGTAATATCAATTTCAGAACTATGCTAAGCTAGAATTATGACTCATATTTATACCAAAACCGTAACAGATGTTATGACTTATTATTCCCAGTAATTTGATCTAGCGACATGATTCATCACAACGTTTTTCACCGTGTGCAACTTATAACAATATTTATCGCTCGACGTTTAATTTCTACAGCTTACATTAGACAACTATCACATTGTAGAAACATACGCTATCTAAGCAATTTCGGGAAGGATTGTTCAATGTAACTTATCTAGAAATTTAATTCAATATTGTGAAAAAAGGAAAGGCCACATGTTGCAGCACAATTGGTTACATAGTTGCGATGTTTTTAGGAACAGGTAAATGAAGTCGCACATTATTTTTAAGAAGTCAAAATTAAAATAAAATTTAAATTAGAGGAATTTTGAAATCAGATTAATTACTTTTATAAAAATATTTAAAATAATTGTAAAGTCTCCGAGAATATGAATTAATGACAAATATTTTTAAATTTTACCAATGGTATATTTTCAAGTCTAAAGCTATTTTAACATTAAAATTTGACGCAAATTTGCAAAAATACAGCACATGTGTATACCGAGTGTTCAAAAATAAATGAAATTAACATAATACTTGGTTTTGAACATAAAAGAGTAGTAACATGATACTCGTACTAGTTTTTTCAGAACCTCGACTGGGTTTGAACCCGCGGCCATTGGGTGTAGAGGCAAACATGCTAACCGCTACACAAATCGGGGCCGGCACACTAACGTTACATAATCTAATTGTGCCAAAGAGTTTGACTATGGCAAAAAACTAGGATCGTTCAAAACTTGAGCTAATAGCAATACCAAACGATTAACACCATGTCGCTACCAGTTTTAGGCGATTCGTGTCTAGTTCGTTAAACTTGGTGTTTACAAATTTTTATCCTGAATCTTGATACTGTAGCCATGACCAAACATCATTGTATTGATTTCGTTTCTTTACCGCCAGAGCTGTATGGGAAATCCAAAAACTTTAGTCAAATTTCTAAAAATATAATTCTGAACCACAGACTTCGACATCTTTTGGATAGATTTAAACCAGAGATCATAGATTTGTATATTAAAAAAAACAGTTTTTCTAAATTTTGTCACTAATTTTGCAACATTCAAACAAGGTTTTTTGACAGGCCAAACATAAAATTATGTTATTTCCTTGTTTGAAATCATGATTTCAATTCTAATTTAAGATAGGAACTGCTTTTCCCATTATTTATTTTAAACTGGGCATTTCCCATGAGTTTAATTGGAAGAAATTGATGATCGAGACACGTCTTTTCAACTGAATGAATATGATTTGGTGTGTGAATTTTGGGTTCGAGTTTTTATCGCGATCTAATTGCTTGAATTCAAAATTGTTAAGTTGAACAATGCGTAGAACATTTTTGGGTATGTAGTTATCATTGTTGCTTTCAAATATTTAAGAATCCTTTGAACCGCTGAAGATATTTTTGCATTTATTTCAGTTAAATATTCATATAAATGGTTTGCCTTCACATTTTAACGTGTGAAAATTAATCGACAGTGAAATGAGTTCAATTGTTGGAAAATTATTTTCCTTAAAAATACCAGTACTCGATAAGGCTAGCCGAATCAAAGGCGTAGGTTTTTCAAATAATGGTGGCAAAATTTTAGCAACTGAAATTCGATTCAGAAACAATGGACTTCGTATTTACTAGATCGATCAGCTATTAGCAATTACAGTGTACAGTTTACTCGATTTATATTTAATTCTTTTGATTACAGTTTTCACCACTAAAAGCTTAGCTAACATCACACTAAATGTGTTGTAAACATTAGTCACTCTTTATGACGGTATAAAACAAGCAATGCATTTAACATAAAATATCTTACCACACATGACCAGACGTTTCTAATTTGTGATAAAACAATTGATACATTAAATAACTAACTAGAAAAATGAAGGATATCCTGTAAAAACTTAATTGAAAATTATAACGAGTTTTAATATAGTTTTACCCTCCTGTCTGCGACATCAATACAGTTTCAATTAACAATTTTATAAATAATTGAAGGATACATTTTTAATGATTTGACAATAAAGAAAACACACGGCTTGTTGTATTTCTGCAATTAATTGGAGAAATCGCTTGGTCTAAATAAAGAAGCACACGTGGACATCCAAACAGAAGTATTGAACTGTGTCAGAAGATTTCCGCAATTAATCAAATTGTTTTGGGACACACTAGCTAACTATTTCAATTAACCACAACATAACTACACCTTTGGATTAATGATTCGCTAATTTTTAATTCACAATGCCGTGCACAAGTGTGCGCTCCACTAGCTCTCTAATAATTGACGTTTTGTGCGATTGTGCCATATCTTTCTAAGGCTTCCGAAGGGGTTTTTCTGGCGCAAGTCGATCTTTCTCATACTTATTTTTAGTCCATTACCTTTTACCTTCTAATTCGAATTAATTGATCGAGGGACGCCAGTTAGACGAGAACAATTAGAAAGGCAAGGTTTATATATAGGACATGGAAAAAAAACCTGAATTATAAATACCAATAATGATGGATGTAAGTGCTAACTAAATTAATTTTATTATCTAAAAGTACACGGAATGTACTTGGCTTTATTAATGATATGGCGACCTTTCTTGGCAATACACATTTGTAATCAATTTTTAATGTTTGGTTTCACTGAGCGGTTCGATTCATTGCGTCATAGGTCCGCCAGTAGTGGAGTGGGCGGAATTATAATCATGGTTTGGTTGCTTGTGCATTGTACTGTCATTGTCGGAACAACGACGCAGAGAGCTTTTCGTACACATTTCGCGCTAGGAGAAATTATGCTATTTCGGGTTACAAACTTCAGTGCTACGGGTTTGGCTTTAAAAAACATCCAGAAGTCCTCGAAGCGTTCGAAAGCTACAGCCTGTCTAAGATGCGAGACCTTCAGACCGTAACATGCTGTAGTTTTAGAGCTATCCAGCCGAACTGTGTGGAGAATTTAATTAAGCTTAAGTCCCATACATACAAAATGTACAGCAACTTAATGATCACGACTGAGAAAACCGCAAGTATCCTTCAAAGCTTACCTGCAAACGCTGTACTACTTACAACTGACAATGTCTGGCTGAGTTAATAAGTACACTTTCAGTTCTGAGCGCAATCCTCGACAACTTCATGTTAGTTAACGTGTTAGCGTTATGTTTGGAACCTTTACTTTTCTAAGAAAGAGGGCGAAACCGTTCCAATAATTTCTGATCAATGGTTTGAAATTTTACATAACTTTCTAGAACCGAAACTCGCCAAATTGGGAAATCCAGATATGTGGTTTCAACAGAATGTGGCCACCGTCCATATGGCGAGAACATCAATAAAAATTAAAAGGAAACTCATTTCGGACCCTTTATTTCGTTACGCGGCCTACATATTGAGGGCTACAAACCCGACCAAGAATCATCGATGAACGGAAGGCTGTGATACGGCAAGAAATAACCATCCGAGTCATACAAAACTTTAGTAATCGACTACAATTTTATATTGCGAAGGAAGGTCGCCATCTCTAATCCCCAAAACCAATGAAAGCAAACTGTACTTCATGCACTTTTAGACTATAAAATAAGATTGTAAGTAGCATCTACTAGTACTACTAACTATTACCACCAATCATGCCATTCATTTAGCGGGGTAGGCAAAACCCAGTGTCAAGCGTCCAACTTCTCAGCCACTGCATGCACCCATGCAACCAACCCCCTCTCACTACCACCGCCCTTCACCGCAACTCCCTCCACTATACAGTATCCACACCATCCTACTATTACCCATTCACTATTTTTCTCCATTCCTTTATGTCCTTACAGACTTCTTTTGCTTCCATTAAATTCATACAATGTTTTTGGTAAGCTCTCCTATTCTTTGCGCTCTTTATTCTATTTCGTTTTACAATTTCTTCAATCATATTCAGCCACCTCTTTCTCGGTCTACCCCTATTTAGTTTTCCATTCATACCTGCCTCATATATTCTCTTTGTTAAGTGTTCATACTCATTCGTTCCATATTGCCAAACCATCTTAACGCACTTCTTTCGTACAGTTTAGGCAGTGTCTCCTTCACTTGGCACGTATCCATCACCCATTCATTCCTTACTCTGTCACGTCTCATTTTGCCATATGTAGCTCTTAGGTACCTTATACTTGCCGCGTTATCAGAAGTAGCATCTGACGTCGTTTTTTATTAATATTTACTATCTGGGAAGCTTTTTGCCGCATCCTGTACAAAGAAGTTTTACAAAATCAAATTTTATTTTCCCATATAGAAACAATTGAGAAATTATTTGTTTACAAAGGTAATCTAACCAAAATTATTCGTTTATCAATTAAATCAGTTCAACCTTTTAACACCAAAATTTTACAATATTCGAAAACTTTCTAAAACTATGAAATTCACTTATGTCGCGATAATTAAGTTAAGGGTGACAGAATGTTATAATTTGTCATATTTTGGCATACTTTTCAAACGTATCCTTTCTTTCCCCACGTTTTCAAGATTATTTCGATCACTCAAAACTACTTTAGTCCAAAGTGAAAATAACGCCGTTTATACTTCTTTAATCTTTCTCAGCTTCAGTATTAAAGTTTTTGCAAATACTGTATTGCGTTTTCATAGATTTGACATCCGAAACTTTTTCTTACTTTTTCGTTTCCCTGTAATTCGTATTGTTTGCAAAGATCGTGCAGCCATTTTTGATCTTCTCTTACAAATCTTGTTGAAAAACTATTTGTTTTTGGAACGAAATCTTTTTGCAGCGATCATCTATACATTTTCAACTCACTTCAGTTACAATTTTTCTATGTTATTTAGGTACTTAAAATATTATTAGCACATTTTTTGATAATCTTGAGGGCACATCTTAAAATTGAGGCATTTCCTAGTCTTTGCCCGTCTGCTTGTGTGTGAGTGTGTGCGCGTGCGTGCGTGTACGCGTGTGCGGGTGTGGGGGTATGCGCGTGTACGTTTGTGTGTGTATGTGTGTGTTTGTGTGGGTGTATGTTAGGATACGACGACTGCCCAACTAAGATCAAGCGTGTCGGAGGGGGAACTTGCGATTTTGGTGAACGACAATCATAAGCAAGTGGGGTATCGTTTGAAAGGATTCATCGAACGGAGTTCAAAAATACAACTTTGTGTGACAAGTCGAAGATAATGTGAATTTTGACTCCAAAATACTAGGCAGGAACTTAAGAATCTGAGTAACTAGGCCAGAGGTTGCGGAAGGCGAGCCCATCGAAAATAAAAATGTTAATGGCGTGGCTCAGTCCTAAAATACCTAAAATTAAGACATTAATGTTAACTGAAAGAATGTATTCAAGCAGCGACCCTTATTTTAATTAATGAATATTCCCCATAGAGATATTTGTAGTGATTTTTCTTAATCTCTCTAGGGTGGAAACGAATATAAACGTAATGTTCGGTAAGAAAGGATTATTTAAACACGCTTTTCGTTATTGCCATCTTTCTTTATTCTCTCCATTAAGGAGGAATTGGTTCTATCGGTCTATGACGCCTTCTGCGTTGCAAGATCCTGGAAACCCCAATTCTTTTTAAGGCTAATACTCTCCAAGGAGATATTAACAGAAACGATTTTAATGTGCTGTAGTTTCCAAATGTGTTTTACCTCTATTTTCTGATATTTGTTTTGTTTTGTTCTCAACTTTTACTTCATGCTCTTAACTGGATTGTTTTTTGCAGAAACAGAATTTATTGGGTAACGCATAATTCTATTTTTGCCGCTGTTCTAAAATTCCTTTGACCTTAATTTAAGAAGCGTGCTAGCTGAAAATTTTTGCCGATAATTAAACCTAAGACGTCTCAAGAGGTTTGAAACTATCATCAAGAGAAATTCTCATACTTAAATGTGTGACTACATAAATTTGTAATATCCTGTATATTTAGAATCATAAATAAACAAAATGCCGAACTTGGACCTGATTTTTAATTCTAGATGTTTTAGAAATTATCATTCAAATACGTTGTGCTGTTGCTCTTAAAGTCAAAATGGCTGAGAAAATAACATTGTTTAAATGTACTATTTTTAATAATATACAGGTCGGTCTTTAATAGATAATTAACGCATATGAAGTGAATTTAGCAAAAAATAAAGTGTTCAAAAATTTTTGAACAGTATTGGATTCTGAAATTCACAACTGGAGAAAAGCAACTTATCCCCTTAATATTATTTTCGGTCTTATAGAGATTTAGGACGTCATTTTCTGATAAGACTGCGATGATGTCGGTTATAGCTTTTTGAATGTTATAAATCGTTCCGAAACAGCTTCCTTTAACTATAGTATTCACTTAGGATATATTTTATCTCTTTAGTTATATTTTACTTATAGAAACATTTTAAGGAAGCCCAAAATTCCAGGAACTAAATACACACGTCTCTTTACCGAAGTCAAGGGACACATCTGTTAGAATGATTGATGCCATCAACTCAGTTTACAAAAAAACGACGAACATAGCAACTCAATTAGATCCCTGTCCCTATTTTGTAAAGATAAGGTTTGGTTTTGTTATAACAGTAATTAGGAAGAGGACGATGAAACGAATAATAATTTAGCACTATGATTTGTTATTAATGTCAAAGTTATTCTGCGAGACAAGGCAAATTCTGCAATTGCTGTATAGATAAAATCGATACTGAAACATGCAGCGCCACTCGTTTAATTAACGCTGGTAAATGCTGAAGGTATCAACATTAGGGTTCATAATTGGACGCAGTAAATTGGTTGCACCTCAAGTGGATCCGCCATAAATTGAACGGGAATCACTTCATCTATTGTAAAGCTACATTCGCGCTTGTTTAATTTTTGATACAAATCAAATATGGTTGAAACTGGAAGGATGGAAAATTTTTGCATTAAAAATTAAAGCCACAAAATTATTGTGCTCCTGTTTATACCTACAGCGTATTGGCATGCATCAAATTTTGCCAAGCGAATATAAATTCCCATTCAAAAGCGTTATCGCATTATTTTGTTCTTTTGTGCTCCCGTCTTTAACTTTTCAGGTTTTGCCATATAAAAGTCAATTGGCAATCTTCGAAACAATTTAACAGACGTATTCCAGAAATTTGACGCGTAAAAGGCGAAGCAGTAGGGTCGATAATGTACGAGTCTGATAATCAAAATATTTTGTGTTAATTTATTCCCTTTATACGGCACGATAGGTACTTTTTATATGTATTTCTATTAAGTTTAAAATAAGCTACTTAAACGCTTCGTTGCTCTTCAATAACATCATTCTCGTAACAACGACGCGTTTTCATGATAGAAAACTTTCGAAAAGCTCATTCTAGCGAAAACATCTAAGAGAATCATTTATAAATTTTTTCCGCTACCTAAATCCCATCGTACGGCTTGTGTAAAAATTATAGGGTCGCGTTATATGTTATTACGTTCTTTGACACTTTTTATAATTATTTTACAATTGTCTAAGGTTTAATTCGATTTATTGTTGATACTACGTTTTAACATCAGACATTTTGTTTTGAATGTGAAGTAATGCTATGATCCAGTTGGTAATGATTGTGTGTGAAGTAATACATTAACTGGAACATAACAAAACGAAAAAGCGTGATATATTAGAAACTAGAAACAGAAGATTATGGCGCAGTCGGTTAGACGTAACTTTTTATATAAGCATCGCCGTTTCTTTAGTATAATCCTCGATGAGTAATTGTGTAATTAATTTGTTACAGTATTAAGAAGTGCGTGACGAATTATTTGACTGAAAAAATTACACGCCTCCTAAGTCGGCTACTTTTAAATAATTGATTGAATTTACGCTATATGCATATATTAAACGTTTCTTTCGAAACAATCTGCTATGAATACGTTTAAAATACAAAGGATTTAAATTAGGTGTTTTGTAGCGTGTAATAACGCCAAAATGTAGGTTAAGATGCATTAGAGTGACCGAAATAACAATATGGGCAGACTTGTGTACATGGCACAAGTTTCGATCATATTCCTACAGAGACATACTTTTCCTTTTAACTTTATCTAGGTTATGTAATTAGTTCTTATTAAATAATTTTTATGCTCCATTTTTCAAGTGTGCACCAACAACGCGTGAAGCTATTTTTTTATATAACAGCACACCGAAGCAGTTTTATTACAATGGAACAGTCGATGTACCACATTAATCATCTGAACAGTTGCCTCATGCTACAGTTGAAAGTATCAAAAAGAAAAAGAAATAATTATAATCACAAACCATTTATCGAAAACGATACTTTCTTTTTTATCTATGTATGAATATTTCGTGTACGGTAGACGTGTTGGAAATAAAAATAAAAAACCTGGTGTGAAACAACACACGACTTTCTCTTACGCACATATGCCACATATGCCAATAGTGTTCACAAATTATTAGATTATTGCGTACGTTTATTTTGGAAACAATAATTGTAACGGTCGCCCATCCAAGTTACTGGACAGGCAAAAGGCTGCTTAACTCCGGAAATTTTTTCTGATAAATTGCTTCAACGCATTTTTTCAGAAAAACTGTTAAGTTTACGTAAAAGGGCATTGAATACATAATAACCGTAGCACATTTAAAAATAAAAAT